>JAJOOR010023786.1:0-29530 GCA_036250505.1 Solanum acaule
TTATATAAAATTTTTAATTTCCAAAAATAAAAATTTTTTTTATTTTTTAAATATTATGGAAAAATGATTCACCCCCCCCCCCCCCCTAATCAGTTATTAAGTTTACTTTAAAGCAGAAAACATAAAATTCTCCACCATAAACATATTATGTTTCAAGATTATTTACATTCAAAATTATGTAACCTAACATACGGATATATAATGGAATAATTACTTAAATATACAACTTAATTGATCATATTTTCCAAAATTTCCTACCATTTAAACAAATTGCGAAAATCCCTATTTTCCTCACTCTCTTTCCTAATGTGTGATACATTCATCAAACTCTCCACCTACATTGATTGCTTAATTTCCCCAAAATCACGCTTAACTTCATCAATTTAAAACTCAAAATTAGGTAGAAAAATTGTATTGAAATTTATCTGTATTCTTCACAAAAACGTCTTTATCAGTGGGAATAGACAAAGATTCGATAACGGCTCTGCCCATATGAATAACCAGGAATTCATACCATTATTTACTGCCGGTATGAATGTAATTTAGTTCACATTTGAAGCCAAAAATAACCCGAGTTTGATAATTTTATCGACTGAGAGGGAAAAATATAGTTCTTGAGATGGACTAATTCTACCAATTGTTGGGAGGAACTGAAGACACTGAAAAAAGACATATGTGACCAATATAACACTTGTGGACCCTATGGAGTTTGAAAAGATAGAGATTTTCCATGTAGGTGTCATGATTGTTTCGTAGCTGCATCACCAGATAATTGGAACAATATGGTTTCATATGCCACCAGATGGTGATGCAACTATGAAACCGTCAGAACACCTACATGGCAAATCTCCATCATTACAAACTTCATTAGCTCCACAAGTATTATACTAGTAACAACTACCCTTATTCAATGTCTTCAGTTCCTCCCAGTAACAGCAGAATTATTCCATCTCAAGAACTGTATTTTCCCTGTGGATCGATAAAATTATCAAACTCGATTTATTTTTGGCTTCAAATATGAAATAAATTGCGTCCATATTGGCATTAAATATTTTTTAAATTACTGGTTATTCATGAGGGCAAAACCGCAACTAAATCTTTGTCCATTCAATCTGATAGATATTGTTTGTGCAGAATAGTGATAAGTTTGAATACAATTTTTTCTACTTTGTTTAAAATTTTAAATTGATGAAATAAAGCGTGAATTTGGGGTAGTTGACATGATTTTGGGGAAATTAAGCGATGTGGGTGGAGAGTTTTAAGAATGTATCGAAGATAACGAGAGAGAGTGAGGAAAATAGGGATTTTTGTAATTTGTCTAAATGGTAGGAAGTTTCGGAAAATATGATAAATTATATTGTGTATTTAAGTGATTTTTCCTAAAAAAAATTCAAATATGAATTTGTCGATACAGTCCTTTCCTATTATAGATAGACAACTAAGATAATGATATATAACAACATGCCATGACTACTTAATAGTGGTCTTGACACACAACAATACATCTGATACTTCTTCACTTATATGATCCATTAAAGTGTCACACAAGTATGTAACAGATTCATCTATGGTGATACATAAATGTTATTATCAAAAGTTTGTCTAGTTTGAGGCAAAATAAGAAGATCTTTCAAGTGTGTATTTGTCACGATCCAAGCCGACACCCAGAACATGGCCGACACTGAAGAACAATTGTTGGTCCCCAAGTAAACCCTCATCATGGCTGACTACAAGCAGAAGACTACTTGAGCATACATAAACATGAAATTGGAAGAAATGTTTAAAAATAATTTATTGAATGTCAAAACTTCACTGAATATACTGAGTATGAAAAATAAATTTTAAATAAAATATCTAAAACTGAAAGACTCTCCAAAATTGTCTATCTATGAAGCCTCTACTATTAAGGAAGGGTGTGGGGACAAGACCCACGACACCTCAAAAGTACTAACTGGAAAGTAAATGTGAAGTCCTCTAAAATTCATGTAGGCTCACCAAGGCTAGCTGGAGTCTAGAGCGATCTCAATGAAGCGCCTGTTGATAATCATGAACACCTATATCTGCATCATAAAAGCATGCAGGTCGAATGACATCAGTACATTAAATGTACAAGTATATAATATTGCCGAGTAAAAAAATAACTGAACTAAATTACTGAAAGCAACTCAACTAATTCAATACATAACGTGAAGTGAAAACCATTTAAGCTTTACAATAAAATATACAATGAAAGCAACATGAAAATAATATACTTTACTTGTGGTGAGTTTCTCTAACCGACAACCATTACCATGAGCCTAATTATGATACAATGTTGGGCCACACGTTGCAAGGGCCCATCCTATACCTTGCCAGGGGTATATGATAATATTGTGATTATGGATCCATCTAATAGGCCTTCTCAGAGGCAGTGAGGAGTCGCACGAAGAGTCAATGCTATCCTATGCTACGCTGGATACGTAGTTTTATGGCACTTTCAAATCATAAAAAGACTCTAACCCAACTCGGTGCTCGATATTACTCCCAAAATAATTAACATAACTTGGTGATCAATTCACCCAATAGAAACAATGGACTTCTTACATTACTTGAAATACTTTTCAAAATATGAGACGTGTTTACCTTCTTGAAAACATGCACTTATGAACTTATCTTTCAAGTCCAATAATTAACATAGGTACATATGTATATGCATAAAATAAAATTTGAAAGTCCTAAGTCATTATGAAATAGAACCTTTAATATTTTTCTCAAAACTCAATTTGCAACACAATGATTGGATTTCATAGACTCTCAAGACTTATAACTCAATTCATACGGTTCATGCAGAATTATGGACATGAATGACTCAACTTTAGAACCTCAATAACCATATAGAAACTCATGAATACAACTCTTTCTCAAAACTCATCTTTACTTCCTCAAAAACGTTAGTTCAAAACTCAAGTGTTGGCTTTAAAAAACTTCTTAAAAATTATCTCTATTAAAAGGGTTCATGTAGGATTATAAACATGAACAACTCAAATCAAGAATGTTAATGCATAACACATACCAATTCAATAATTAGTAGTAGAATTTGAAAAAGAAATAGGAACTCGAGAACTTCAAATTAACTCGTCTCAAGAATACTAAAATCTAGGGGTAGAATCCTAGATTGCTCTTAAACTGGTTTGAAAGTAGATGTAGGGAGTAAAGATGAACTAGTCCAACACTATAATAGCCTTACATACTTGGAAGAACAAGGTTCTTGAAGAATCTTTAACAAGAACTTTATTAGAAGCCTTGAGACCCTAGCTTGAAGACAACAATCAAGAAAACCTTTCTTAAGATTCTTGAATCAGTTTCTTGAAATCTCTATAGCCAAGAATTATGATATTCATAAGTGATTTATAATTGTATGGAAGAATTTGAGTTGGAAAAATGAAATTCTTTGAGAAGGACATACGTTGAAGATAATCTTGAAAACAAGATTGAAAGAATCTTCAAAAAGATTGAAAGAATCTTGAATGTAGTCTTCTACTTTGATTTTGTTTTCATAGGATTTTACCCTAGGGTTTAAGAGAGAAGAGAATGATGGATTAAAAGATGAAAATCTAATTGTTTTGAGCGTTTAATTAGTGAATAAATTCGTTTAGAGTTTTCTTAGAGGTAAAAAGATAAGAACGACCCTTTTTAATGTTTTCCCATCATCTCATTTGTCACAACACTGCATCAAAGGTTACTAAAATGGTCATCACTTCTTGCTCAAAAATCAGATTGTTGCGAATTTGGTGGCGTTGGAAAGTAGATTCAAATACCTTTAATTTGATAGGGTATGGTCCACGTAATTCCTTATATTCTAAGATATATGGTCGTTTGAAGTTGATCCAAGTAGAATCTTACATCAAACTTATTCGATAAAGAGAATTTCAACTCTACTTTCTGCTAGAGTTTCTTGTGACTGTAATTGATATCCAAAATTATTCCCACACTAAAGAATTTAGTTTTACACATATGGGCAATTTAAGAATCACCTGATATGGCCCTACAAGTAAATGAAGAATGGTTCGAGTCTTCACTTAGAAATTTTTGGGGTGATACAATATCTCCTCTTTGGGATCATTCGTCCTCGAATGATGGCTGGTCTGAGAATGGAAATGGGTTGCTCTTATTATATTCAAATCTAACTCAGAATCACAAAGTACTTAACATAGAATGTTTATTTTGATTTAAATCACGAGATTCAGGTTCTATACCTCTGTAGGAAATCTCATCCCAAGAACAGTGCTCCTTACCGCTACATTCAGCTAACCTTGAGCTCATATCACGAAAAACCTAATGTATCACACTTTGTCCACAGGCTAACAACACCACATTCAAGCTTAGAACCTTAAAATTTACATAGACTCCTACTAAACCACTTTCTAAGAACTTCTCATCCTCTCATCATCTCTACAAACTAAAATTTCATGCATTACCACCAGGAAGCTAACTTAGTACTCATTGTAAAACTTTATCTCCTTTTTCATCCACATTCATAACCTTAGATGGAATAAACACATCATCACTACCAAAATAAGAAATAGCAATTCTCTCCTCCATCATCACACAACTACTATCAACAACACCACTCTAAAAAAAGGATTATTGAAAGAGCTCTAGGGCAAAAGATCATAAGCACGATTCATTCAAGATATTTGATATAAGAATACACATTCCCTAACATTATGTTGCTAGCCATTGAGAGTAAATCATGAATTTGTGAGACTGAACATACTGCGAGACATGAATGCTTATATTAATAGGTTCATATCAAGAGATTAATATCCATAACTTTATGTATTCAACTTAAGATTAATGGGCTAATGTATTTTCCCCTTATTCTAACATCTAAGGATAGATGTGAATCTCTCTGAAGTGTATGAGCATAGGTCATAGACACAATTTTCATATTAGGAGTATCAACAAGATGTTGTAATAACTGGACTTGAGGAATACGCAAGATTATGAACGGATTGATAGATCTCTAAAACTCATTCTAAAGACATCACTATCTCATTCTGAACACTTGACTAGACTTCTCAGCTTATCATCTCCCCCTTAGGTCTAAAGCTAACACTTGAAAGTTATATATCTATTCCATCATCTTCACACTGGTCTACCTTCTCTTTACTCTAATACTCGAGAAAGACTTATCTCATGGTTACTGAACACTGTATAAGCAAGTAATAAGACTCCTTCTAAGACCTCTTTCTAAGATGCTTCTATTAACCTCTTCTCATTGGCTTATTAGGCCGCTTCATTTAACTCTTAAGGAAATATAATCCTTATATCATCCTATTCCATATTGACAATTCAAATATGCTATCTAGGCATACATGAATAAAATAAACTTAATTGGAACCTCGTCTGATTACATACAATATCGGGTACACCTCTTAATAACTGAACTAAATGACTAAAAGAAACTAAACTGAATCAAGACATGAACATGAAGTGAAAACCATTTAAGCTTTACAATAAAATATACAATGAAAGCAATATAAAAATAATATACTTTACTTGTGGGAAGTTTCTCTAACCAACAACCATTATCTCATGCCTAGCAATGATACAACGTCCTACCACACGTTGCAAGGGCCCATCCTATACCTTGCTGGGGGTATAGGATGATATCGCGTGACTATGGATCCATCTAATTGGCCTTCTCAGAGGCACTGAGGAGTCGCTTGAAGAGTCAATGATATCCTATCATATGCTGCCTATGTAGTTCTATGGGACTTTCGAATCATACAAGACTCTAACCCAACTCAATGCTCGATACTACTCCAAAAATAATTAACATTACTATGTGCTCAATTCACCCATTAGAAATAATGGACTTCTTACATTACTTGAAATACTTTTCAAAACATGAGACATTTTTATCTTCTTTAAAACATGCACTTATGAATTTCTCTTTCAAGTCCAACATTTAACATAGGTACATATGTATATGAATAAAATAACATTAGAAACTCTTAAGTCTTTACAAATTAAAACCTTTAATCTTTTTCTCAAAACTCAGCTTGAAACACAATTATTGGCTTTCAAAGACTCTCAAGACTTATAACTTAATTCGTAGGGTTCATGCCAAATTATGGACATGAACGACTCAACTTGAGTACCTCAATAACCATATAGAAACTCATGGATACAACTCTATCTCTAAAATCATCATTACTTCCTCAAAAAAACTCAGTTTAAAACTCAAGTATTGGCCTTAAAAAACTTCTAAAAATTTAGAACTCAATTCATAGGGTTCATGCGAAATTGTGGACATGAACGACTCAACTCAAGAATGTTAATTCATAACACATAGCAATTCAATAATTAGTAGTAGAATTTCAAAAATAAATAGAAACTCAAGTAATCAAAATAAACTCGTCTCAAGAATACACAAATCTAGTGTAGAATACTAGATTAATCTGTTACTGTTTTGAAAGTAGTTGTTGGGCGTGAGAACGAACTAGTCCAACATTGTGATAGCCTTACATACCTAGAAGAACAAGGTTCTTGAAGAATATTTAAGAATAACTTGATTAGAAGACTTGAAACCCTAGCTTAAACGAGAACAATAAAGAAAACCATTCTTGAGATTCTTGAATTAGTTTCTTCAAATCTCTATGACCAAGAATTATAATTTTCATTAGTGATTCACAATTGTATGGAAGAACTTGAGTTGGAAAAATGAAATTCTTGGAGAATTACTTACCTTGAAGGAGATTGATAGAATGTTTAAAAAGATTGAAAGAATCTTGAATGGAGTCTTCTACTTTGATTTTTTTTCGTAGAGTTTTCCCTAGGGTTTGAGAGAGAAAGGAATGATGGATTAAAAGTTGAAAATCTGATTGTTTTGAGCCTTTAATTAGTCAAGAAAGTCTTCTAGAGTTTTCTTAGAGGTAAAAAGACAAAAATGACCCTTTTTAATATTTTCCCGTTGGCTAATTCGTCATATCACTGTATCAGGTTACTAAAATGGTCATAAATTTTTACTCAAAAATCAGACTGTTGCAAAATTGGTGGCGTTGGATAGTACATTAAAATACTTTTAATTTGATAAGTTATGGTCCATGCAACTCTTTATATTCTAAGAGATAAGGAAACTGTCAACTCTACTTTGTGCTAAGAGTTTCTAGTGACTTTAATTGATATCCAAAATCATTCCCACACTAAAAAATTTACTTTTACACATGGGAAATTTATAAATCACCCGATATGACACTACAAGTAAATGAATAATGGTTAAAAGGTTCAGGTAGTTTTGTAAAATATAGTTTCCTTATTTCTTTACTTTCTTCTGTACTATATGTTCCTTTATAATAAAATTCTCTGAATGCACATGTATATTCATCTATATAACACATATTACATATTACTAATTTTGTCATTAAATTCCTGTTTATAATTTTTTCTTTATTTTGTTCTTCTACTTCTGTTGTCACTGTTTCATCCAATTAAGGATAACAGCCCGCTCAAGGATTTCCCGTTCTCCATCAAATACCAAATCTTTTGGAAAGATTTGTATCTGCTTAGGCTTTACAACCAAAATTTTGACCAACAACAATTCTGTGACTTTCTCATAGTTCATACCTCACCTCACTTTCCCAGATTTTGGAATGTCTCAATGAGATCGTCATGTTCATGTTGTATCAGTACAATTTATCAACAATTTTGATTAAAAAATTGAGAACTTTTTGGAAAAATGGGAAGAAGAATTTTGAATTTTGAATTGTGCTAGCCTGTTACGCTTTGCCAAGGATTGAATTCCATTGTAAATAATTTTGAGCTAGCATAAACCCAGTTCCTTGCTCCAAGTTAGGGAATATAATTGATAATTTTTTCACTCTCATGGTAGATAACAATTACTTCACCATTGAATGTTCAAAGAACCATAAGGCTTGCTGATACGTCCAAACTTACACCTCAAACAAAAGATATAAACGGTCGAAGTCAATTTATAGAACTCAACATGATTTGAGGTTGATCCCATAGAGAATTTCTTTACTTAAATGATTTTCCTGTCGCGTTTACTCAATATTAAAATTATTTCCTAACGAAACAATTACAAAAAATAAAATGGGTTTAATTGTGATGTTCTAGTAACCAAAGTTGTGAACTAATGTCTAATTCAACAATTAACAAAATATCAGTTTTGAAGTTGTTTCAATAATTAAATGAAACTAGGATTGTGTTCCCCATAACGTTGTGTCTAATGTTCTTCTGTAATTGAGTTTCAGGCAATTTACCTCTAAAAAGTATATGCAAGTTAGCTATATCTGACACTTCTCAGTCTACCTAGATAATCTTCACTCAAGTCCTCTCGGTCCTAGAGTGTTACATGATTACCCTCGCTTACAATGGTGTTAAGATTCTTTTCTCTTGAACTTAAACCTTGACTCCATTTCGTCAGATTAATTTAAATTTTACCTAACTATCATTTTTCTCTAGAACAAATGACAGATACAGGCTCACTCTAATGCGTTCACTCATCAAAATACATGAATAACGAAAGCTAAATTACAACTTGTAAACATAAGTCGCCTTTCACTCGTTTTACGAAATTACAATTAGAATTACGTCATGGATCCCACATCCCTAGTTGTGGTATTTAGCCACTCATGATTTCACGTAACTTTGAAGAAGTATATAATGAAAACATAATGTGAAAATGTTCGCACAAATAAGCAAATTGATAAGCTCGTAGATGATTCAAAAACTGAAATTCAACTTTCAAACTTTGATTCGATGTTAATCTCCAAAACCAAAAACTCAGAGTAATGGAAACTCGTTAGTCGTTCAAGGTAATATAAGATAAAACATAAAAAATGACCTAATTAATTTAAATAAGTGTTTTAAAAAAGAGTCATACTCAAAGTAGGACTAGACTGTCGGGCCCTTCATGCCCACTTCTACGACCCGTCAAGCGCTTCACGGTCCATGAAGCCCTTCGTGGTCTTCACTTGGATTCACTCAAAACACGTTCTTCAAGCCTTGCACACTGTAACTTATCACAGATGTCACCAAGGGTCATGGTACTGACCATAGTCTGTAAAGGTGCCCGTGGTCTTCACTTGGTCACTTCCCATTTAAGCTTCTCGAGGCCCAAGTACTAGATCATCTTCACGATCACCACCACGGGCCGTTATAGTGACCACGATCCATGGAGCCTTCCATGGTCTTTACTTGGTTGCTTATGCACTCCATCTTCCCAAGGCCCAAGCACCGATTAACCTTCACGAGCACAACCACAGACCATTTTGAGGACAACGGTCTGTGAGGTTGGCTGTGATATTTACTTGATCCTGCCAAATCTCAACACCTCCAAGCCTTAATATTGGAATTGATTCACGACCTACACCATAATTTGTGACAAGGACCACGACCAGTCTAGGTGCTCGTGGTCTTTATTTGATCACTATCATATTTTGCTTCTTTTTCCATCTTTCCAGACAAGCAAGAATCTGTCTACACATTCAAAAAAAAGCATCAAAGCATGCAAAATTACACTAAATTCTAGTATTAATCCTTAGTTTTCAAGCATCAAATGAGTCAAGATTTTGCGGCACATCAACACCTTCAACTTAGAACCATTACTTGTCCTCAAGTGATGAGAAAATAATACATTCTGCCCTCAAGTCATTCAAACACATTTGATACTACGCAACAACCATCTCAAACACAATTTGTATCCAAAACCATGAATCTAACATGCAAGGATCAATCTATGACATCTCATTACTTACAGTCCATCATGCTTATGCCTATGAACTATCAGCTAACACAATCTACTCTCAAATGCAATCACTGTGTCCTCACACCAAAGAAGTCCCTCACTCGTGATAATTGGGACTAAGAACTACACTCACATTCTTAAAGAACTTCTAACACTAACAACAAACTACCATAGGCTTTCCCTTGCGTTCTACGCTCTATCTTTCAAACACCCGTAATAGGATCACTGTAGGACTTTATCGGCTTGTAACATAGGCCCAAGTTAAGGAATGGATATTTGGGTTCGTGAGTGACAAGTCCCTTGGTTTTCCAAAGTTTCGTTTTCACACAACTCTTTTCTGAGTGATTCCCTCTTTTCTTCATTTCAGCACATCCTAACAGCCATTAGTTTCTTTTTCTTTTTTTCTTTTTTTTTTCTTCACACTTTTTTTATATGCATTTTTGCTCATTGGTTAAACCTTCTTTTTCACTTCTTCTTTCTGCTCGGATTGCAATCACCCTCAACTTAGGCTTCTAGCCTGAGTTGTGACATCATATCTTCGGAAACCAAAGGATATGATATTTACTGGGTAAGAACAAAAAGTTAATTTTAGGCTCAAATCGGGTTTAAGTGATAAGATTTTTATTTGGTTGTTTTATTTTTGGCTTTTTACTGACTTAACAAAAATGGCCTATTGATCCTTTCATATCTGGTTATTCTTAGATTTAAACAAGACTAGTCGGTCAAGTTCTAGTTTCTGCTCCTAGTGTTAGACTTCGAACAACACTCACACACACATGACACAAGACTACATTCTCCAGTTTCTTGCTTCACCAATTTATTTATCAAATTAGCAATGTTCAACATGTAGGTATCTAATATGTCATCTAAAGATACTAACAGTCAAATTTTAGATTAAGGTCCTCATTTTTCATAGACTTGCTGCTGAACAGCTCAGCACATAAAAACAAACACAGAGTCAACCTCCATTCATCCTAACAGCTTGAATGGCAGGTTGCTCACCACCCCTCCCCTAAAAAAAGAATTTTCCCTCAAAGTCTATAAAGAAAACAAAATAGGGTTGTGAGGAGGGGTCATACCTATGGCGCTCTAGGCGACGGTAGTTAGATCAGCGTTGGCACCCTTATCAATGGGTGCACTCTCAGAACTCAACACATGATCAGGTTGGCTACCACTCGCCGGGGCAGGTGCTCCTCTACCAGAAGCGTCAACTAATACTACATATCTCTGTTGTTGTTCAAGTTCTTCATTTGCTCGAGTTGCCTTCCTTGATGCTTTGCGGGATTTCTTTTCTTGCCTTCTTTCCTCTCTGGACAGGTCAGCAGGTATCTCCTCACCAGATTATTTGTCTCTGTGTTTCCTCTTGCAGGACTTACTCTTGGGTAGTTCACCCCAGAGATCGTTAAGTGATTGAGTGGACGGTGCCTGATTGAGCAGTTGCATCAAAGAATCTGGGATAACCGGAGCGGGTACATATACTGGCATTTCAACCAATTTAGCAACCTGAGTTCGCTTTTTGGCCAATTGCGATTTGAACTCTTCAGTATCTACTGAACCTGCGGCATGGAATCGATCCTGAAATAGGTTCTCCAAACCATCCATCTTGTCTTTTAAAACAGCCAGCTCCTTCCGCATCTCATCTTTAATTTCTTTCTTTGCAACTAACACATGATCTCTATTAGCTGAGGCATCTGGTTTATAATCTGATAGACTAAAGTCCTGGTTTGGCGCTGATCTACAATAATTTTTTTCTGGAAAGAGCATAGGAATAGTGACATAAGTACTTGGAGCCTGTGAGGTGGACGCTGATAGTGGTGGTACCTCTGTGGAAGGTTGTGATGACTCTCCCTGTTCTGGACCTCTATCAGCATGTGGGATGTTAATTTGTACGTGAGGAACAACCGCCAAAGTACCTACAGCTTCAGATTTTGCACCAAAGAGATAGTTGACGATATCTTTGATTTTAGGAACTTGGGTGAGTCTGAATGCTTCACCCCATCTGTCAACCATCTTGTTTGGGGGAATGTTTGCTTGGCGACATAATTTCCCTATTAGACAGGGAAATGGAAATCTGGCCCTCTCATTCAGTGCCCTGTCTCGCATCTCGGTTGCTATAATCCACCCCACATTTACCGTGTAACCAACTATTAGGCATGATACCCAAAGAAGCCAGTGAAGGAGACAAGGTGTTATCATTAGGTGTCAGTCTCAATTGCACACATACAACAACTCACCAAACCTTGGTTGGAAAAGATAGTGAAGCTTTTGTAATAAGTGTTGGCGTTGTTGTGATCCAAACTGCATTCTCCCCATCTATGGCAATTTGCTTTGCAATCCAGCACAAGACCTTCTCTCTAGAACTCTAAATCTCCATAGTAGTATCACTGGTGACTTCATGATGTTTTCCCTCAAAAAGGCCAACTGAAGCTGGTGCAGTGTATTTTGGACCATGCATAATCCTATTAATAGTAGCCTCAGAGATATCTATCGATTTTCCCCGACCATAATCGAATTGGGCGGACCCCAGGTAATGGCAATATCTTTCTGCCCCCGTTTAGTTGTCTCTGTGTATGCAGCAAAATTCATCAGCGTGGCTGCATAAGATGAATAAAACTCTCTGGTCAGGTGGCTAGAATATTCTCCCGGTGCATTGTTCATCCAATCAAACTGATGAAACTGGAATGTCCGATAAATATGTAGGAATGATTTGATGTCAGCTACCACCACTCTGGTCTCAAGCGTCCATTTTTTAAGCCGCCTGACTTGTTGACAATCGCATTGTTAAAGAAATCCTCGCATCTGTCCATAGTCCACATAGAGTGGAAACAGCCAATCAGTTGTTGTCTTACTGCGGGATCAGGTACATGGATGTTCACATAAAGCACCATGGTGTCATCATCGGTGATCTCTTCACCTGCCTCTTTTTGCGCTCCCATTTCAGTTGCTATATGTACTATAGGTTGGGAAGTAGTATCATCTTCCTGAGAGCCACCGTCGGACTCTGCACTGCCTCTTGAATTATCATTCGACTGACTACCTGAACCAACATTGGATTCACTTCCCGAATTTTCACCGCTACCAGAACCACTACCTCCTTCTTCAGACTGGGGAGAAGTGTCCTGGAGAATAGCCCTCGCTACTCTGGATCTAGTGGCTCGAGGTGGTTGATCATCAGGTGTAACATTCATTTGTACCTCTGAACTACTATATTCGGAAGGGCCACAGAATCAAAAGTCGAACAAAAATAAAAGTAAAGAAACAAATAAAATTTTACAAAACAAGTAAACTGTACGAGAGCTCACACGGGTCGTGGTAGATACCACGGTCCATGAAGATGCTTGTGAACAACAGTTAGAGGCATTATTGTGTGGGATAGTGGATTGGAGTAGATCACGGACAGCTTCATAGTCTGTGAAGTGAACCACGATCCGTGAAGACCACCGTGATCTTCCCCACTCCTCTTTATCCAAGTGTGGTCCACAAGTTGTTTCACGACCCGTAGTTGATCCCACGGTCTGTGAAGCCCATCGTGGACTTACACTTGGCCCTTTTTCAATGGTCTTCTCCTCCAACAAACATTTATGCCTAAAGTTATGCAATTGTAAATAAATTATGAAACCTATACACACATTATTACGGAAAAATTCATTTAACCCATGACTCTGAAAAACCAGTTTCACTTAACTTCGATCAACCCACACGTGAAAAATATCAATTCAACTGATCCACAACAAGTAGGTATCCCCATTTTTACACAGGATCACAATGAGACTATTAACATCACTAAATTTCAACAAGCACACTGCCAACAAACACAATACTCATCCAACAAAACATGTACCCACACATGAACACTATCCCTACACAAATTTAACCACCCCACATGAGATTACACCCAATTTAGACAAAACCCAGAACCAATTTTCATCAACAAAGCTTTTTCATCACATGATCATGCTAAATTCAACTAAATCAAAGTAATTCTAACTTGTTTTTAGATAAGATCAAACTTATAACAAGTGATAACAAAACTTACTTGGAATTAGAGGAAAAATGCATGCAAAAAGAAGAAGATGAACTTGTATTCCTTAGCAAAATGGAACTAGGGTTTCGATTTTCAGATGAATTTTGGATTTATGGATGATGGGAATCGTTTTTAAATATATAAGAAACGTTATAGGAGGAAGAAAGGGGAGAAAAACTAACCTTTGGCATTTTGAATAGATTTATATACGTTGGTTTAATTATTCTTTGAGCGCGGGTCGGGTCAGGTATTGGTGATGTTGGGTTGTGGACAACGGACCATGAAAGTGTCCATGAAGGTCACCACGATCTGTAGAACAGTTCGTGAACATGACTTAGAGAGTAAAGTTCTTACCTGAGGTTCACGAGAGGCTAAACGGTCCGTTCAAATAATGACGGACCATGAACCCTTTTATTGCAATTTCCAGTAGCCTCTTTTAGCTGTTGCTGAGGATGACGGACCATGAAGTTACCCATGAAGCGCAACACGGTCTGTAAGGCTGCTCGTGAAGAGTTGTCTGTACCCAGTTCCTGCAATTTTTAACTAAGTCTCTGATGCACACATAAACACTCAGTGACTCTATAAAAACAAAGAAAAAGGAAAATACCTATTACAATTACATATTGGGTTGCCTCCCAAGCAGTGCACAATTTAATGTCGCGGCGCGACGCAGGTTACTTGATTACTCAAACTTCATAAATCTTACATATATTCATCCACAATCTTCACATCTTCTGGAACACCCAAGTATGCCTTGATTCACTGACTATTGGCTTTAAACCTATCGCCCTTGTCATTTTCAAGCTCAATAGCACCCGACTGGAACACCTGATTAACCTTAAAAGGTCTAGACCATTTGGATCTCAATTTTCCTGAAAACAGACGAAGTCTGTAGTTGAAAAGTAACACCAAGTCACCAGGAGTGAAGGTTCTCTTTTCAATATGTTTATCATGATACAACTTCATCCTCTCCTTGTACAGTGCAGACCTCTCATAAGCTCTCCTATGGAACTCATCCACCTCATTAATCTGATCCAGTCTTAGGTTTGATGTTTCGCTCCAACTGAGATTCAGCTTCTTTATAGCCTAGAGTGCTTTATGTTCAAGCTCAACCAAAAAATGACATGCCTTTCCAAACACCAATTGATATGGAGACATACAATAGGTGTCTTAAAAGTTGTCTGATATGCCCATAAAGCATCATCTAAGTTTCGTGCCCAATCTGTCCTGTTGGCATTTACTGTTTTTGCCAAGATCGCCTTTATTTCCCTATTGGACACCTCTACTTCTCAAGTGGTCTGTAGGTGATAAGGTGTTGCAACCTTGTGCTATTTAACCCCATGTTTGGTCAGAAGCGCACTCAATACCTTGTTGCAGAAATGGGAACCACCATCACTGATGATATCTCTGGATGTGCCAAACTTTGAGAAGATATTCTTCTTCAAAAAACCAGCAACACTCTTGCCATTATTCTCAGGCAAAACAATTGCCTTAACCCATTTGGACACATAATCCACTGCAACCAATATGTAATTCTGCCCATAGGAGCTCACAAATGGATCCATGAAATCGACTCCCCACACATCAAATAGCTAAACCTCCAGAATAGGTGTCATGTGTAACTCATGGCGCCGAGAGATGGCTCCTTGTCGCTGGAACACATCACAACTCCTTACTATGTCCATCGCATCCGGATGAATTGTGGGCCACTAGTACCCACACTAAAGTTATCTTCTGGGCTGTCCGAGCACCTCCATGATGAACACCTACCGGAGAGGAGTGGCAGGCTTCTAGAATATGCAACATCTCAGCTTCTGGGATACATCGCCTGATGATGTTGTTGTCATCACACACCCTGTAAAGATAAGGTTCATCCCGAAAATACCTACCCACATCATGCAGGACCTCTTCCTTTGCTGAAATGTCAGCCCCTCAGGCATCAAATCACTAACAAGAAAGTTAGCAAAATCAGCAAACCAAGGAATAAGATCAAGAGTTGCAGCCAATACCTACTCATCCGCGAATGCATAATTGATTTCTAGTTCACACTCCTCTTTCTTTCCATTCTCTAACCTAGACAGGTGATCAGCCACCTGGTTCTCACAACCTCTCCTATCCTTGACCTCAAAATCAAACTCCTAAAGAAGTAATACCCATCTGATTAACCTTGCCTTGGCATCTTTCTTTGCCATGAGGTATCTCAGAGCTGCATGATCCGTATGGACTATCACTATAGTACCCAACAAGTAAGCTCTGAATTTCTTGAAAGCATACACCACCGCTAGTAGTTCCTATTCAGTGACTGTGTAATTTCGGTGTCTCCATTCAGTCAATTACTAGTATAGTAAATCGGATGGAACATCTTGTTACGCTTCTTCCCCAACACAACTCCTAAAGCAGTACCACTAGCATCACACATTACCTCAAATGGCTCAACCCAATCTAGGCTAATGATCACAGTGGCAGAAATCAGCTTTTCCTTCAGGCATTCAAAGGCTCTAAGACATGCCTCATCAAAAATGAATTTCACCTCCTTCTCCAAAAGCTTGCACATAGGGTGTGCAATTTTGGAGAAGTCCTTGATGAAACGCCTATAAAATTCGGCAGTCCTAAGAAACTCAGAACACCCTTCACACAAATAGGTGGAGGTAACTTTTCAGTCACCTCAATTTTGGCGTTGTCGACCTCTATCCCTTTTTGTGACACCTGTGCCCAAGGATTATGCCTTCCTTGACCATGAAATGGCACTTCTCCCAGTTCAACACTAGATTTGCCTCTTCGCATCTCTGTAGGGCCCTACTAAGATTCAAAATCCAATCATCAAAGGTATCACCTACCACTTAAAATTCATCCATGAAGACCTCCAGAGTGTCCTCCACCATGTCTGAGAAGATTGACATCATACGCCTATGGAAAGTTGTTGGTGAATTACATAGTCCAAATGACATGCGTTTATACCAAAGGTGCCATAAGGACATGTAAAGGTAGTCTTTTCCTGATCTTCAGGAGCAATTGATATATGGTGGTATCTAGAGTATCTATCTAAGAAGCAATACCACCCTTTTCCAGCCAGCCTGTCAAGCATCTAGTCCATGAAAGGCATCAGGAAATAATCCTTTAAGGTCCACTTGTTCAGCTACATGTAATCCATGCGCACTCTCCATCCAGTGACTGGCATGTGCGGGACCAACTCATTATTTGCGTTCGCAACCACAGTCATACAACCCTTTTTGAGCGCACATTGCACTGGACTGTCCTAGTTACTATTAGAAATGGGGTGCACCACCCCAACATCTAACCACTTGATGATCTCCTTTTTGACCACCTCTTGCATATGTGAGTTTAGCCTCCGCTGGTGTTCAATGCTTGGGCTACAGTCCTCCTCAAGTTGCATCAATGGTCCACCTAATGGCCCTTTTGTATCTTATCAACACTTTGATCACATCTTGAACCTGTTCATCATTCAAATCTGTAGCCAAAATCACAGGTAAAGTGTTGTTAGCTCCCAAAAATACATACCTTAGATGACTGGGTAACTGTTTCAGCTCCATCACTGGTGGCTCCTTAATGGATGATTTTGCTGGAGGACTTGGCCTATTTTTCAAATCTAGGTCCAATTTCTTTGAAGCATAAGAGTCTGCTCCTATACCCTGCAAAGCATTCACGGTCTCTACATAGTCAGATCGGAAATCAGCTTCAAAGTTCATCAGCACTGCAGCTAAGGTTTCAACCGCCAACCTCTCTTCAATGGTTGTTCCCATTTCTTCTTCATCAAAAACCTCTATCGCAGACACCATATTCATGTCATGTGGCTGCTTCATGGACCTGCAAATATTAAACTTTACCTCTTCTTTGTTGAGTCTAAATTTCAGTTCTCCTCGCTCAACATCCACCAATACTCGTCTCGTAGCCAAAAATGGTCTCCCAAAAATAATGGGAACCTCAAAATCTACTTCGCAATCCAAGATCATGAAATCTTCCAGAAAGATGAACGTGTCCACCTTTATGAGCACATCACATAGAATGCCTTCAGGTCGCTTCACTGACCTATCTGCCATCATCAACCTCATGACTGTGGGTTTTGGAACTCCTAACCCTAGTTTCTTATGGATGGCCAGTGGCATCAAGTAGATACTGGCCCCTAGATCACATAAGGCCTTTGCAAATTCAATTGATCTGATAGTGCACGGTATGGTAAATGTACCTAGATCCTCCGTCTTCTGTACCAGAGATTTGGTAGAAATAGCACTGCAGTGATGAACATTATCAGTTAAATCAATACTTCCAGCTCTTTTCTTTGTGACCAAGTCCTTCATGAACTTGGCATATCCTGGCATTTTTTCTAGTGCTTCAACCAATGGGATGTTTACTGACAGCTGTCACATCATGGTGATGAACTTAGCAAATTTCCCATATTCGGCTTTTTTTAAGCCTTTAAGGGAAAGGAGGAGGTGTTCTTGGGATTTGCAGTAAAGGCAAGGTTCCCTCAACCTCTTTTTCTTTCGTTCCTGCTGGTTTGGCTATTGGTTGAGTATCGTACAAGTCATCTACTTGCTCAGCTTCATCCTCCTCTCTGCCAGCTTGTTCCAATACATGCTCGTGTTTAGTGCCTACAGAAATTGGGTCAGTAAGAATCTTACCACTCCTTGTGGCGATAGCCATGCAATGTCCATCCTTCTTAGAGTTCTGGATCATGTCCCTTGGTAGTGACCCATTCTTCCTCTGATTTAATGAGGCTGAATGTTGCTCCAACTACTGCTCAATTTGCTTAATAGAGATGGTGTGAGAATCTACCAGTTGACTCATACTGGAGAAGTCACCTTTCATCTCCTTTACCCCTGCATTAGTTGATTCAACTTTTTGGAGCACCTTGGCCAACATGTCTTCTAGCTTAGACCCGCTGGAATTACCACTTGCCTGGTCTCTATTACCTGGGGGAACATAGACACCACTGCGATCATTTATATACCCATCTTTGTTCTGCCATTTTCCTTGCTCTCTAGTTGCTGGCCTATAATATTGTCCTTCCCTTGAGTAATTTCGACCTGCATTTCCAGAATTGTAACCCTAGTTTCCCGAGTTATAATTCTGGAAACCTCTTTGGTTTCCTAAGTAATTTGCCTCCTCATCTATATCAATATCCTGATCTTCAAACCTGTTTGGTTGACTCACAACATTTACCTTTCAAGACTTTGAGATAATATGCTTTGTAAGTAGATCTATTTAGGTCCTCATGTGTGCCATGTCCTGATCCCTTTATTCTTCTCTCTTCCTATGTTCAGCCGAAAGTTCAAATGTGTACCCAAGATCTCCTACTTCTGCATCCCTAGTGTACCATGCCCTGTTATTCTTTGACACTTCGTCCATCAGTAGCAAGCTCTCTGAGAATGGCTTCCTCATAAATGATCCTCCACAGACTGCATCAACAACAGGTTTAGTGACATAATTCAAAGATCTATAGAAAGCGTATTTTAGATGCCTCTCAGTGAGACCATGTTTTGGGAACTAATGAGCTTTTGGTTGAATCTCCACCAAGTGTCATGTATCGCTTCTCCTGGTAGCTACTTATGGGCACTAATCTCGTCTTTCATCTGCAGCTCTTTTGATTCCAAAAAGAATCGTTCCAAGAAAGCCTCTTTTAACTCAGTCCAAGTCCCGATTGAGTCAACCGGCATCTCATTCAACCAGTTGGTTGCCTCTCCAGTAAGAGACAAAGGAAACAAACTCCATCTCATCGTTGTTTGGCTTACTCCAGGAATCTCTTGCGATTTTCAAATCGCCACTAAGTTCATCAGATGTTGATTAGAATCATTACCAGCTGCACCCCTGAACATACTTTTAAGATTCAGCAGTTAAATCATAGTGCTGGTGATTGTGAACTTAACACCTGTAGGTAGTGCAGGTAATACTATCGCTCCAGTGGTTCCAACTCCATCCAAGTCTATGTCATCCTCTTCATAAAATCATATGAGCTGGAGGTTGTGGTCTTCCCCTTGGATCTATTGGTTGGCGGTTGGGGGAAATGATTCCATCCACAGCTATGTTTTCGTTCACTGCCCTAGTTTGGTTGTTCACAGCATTCGGCTGAATACCTCTAGCAACGGTTTCAGCTTCCAATCAAAATCTCTATCTATGTGCCTCAAGTTCTTGTGCGTTAACCATTTTACGGATTGTTTTCCAAAGTTCTGGATCGTATGGGACTAATGTCTCCCTTACTTCTGGTATTTGGCATACACAGTCGAACTCACCTAAAAGAGACAAACAAAGAACAAGACATAAAATTAGGAAATCTAACTACACTTAGAATAAATGCTAGTAAAACACTTTTAAAATGAAATTCCCCGGCAGCGGCGCCAAAATTTGATATGTCCGAACTTACACCTCAAAAAAAATATATAAACGATCGAAGTCAATTTATAGAACTCAACATGAGTCGAGGTCGATCCCAAAGAGAATTTCTTTACAAAAATGATTTTACGATCATGTTTACTCAAATGTCGTTATTATTTCCTAACGAAACAATTACAGAAAATAAAATGGGTTTAATTGTGATGTTCTAGTAGCCAAAGTTGTGAACTAAAGTCTAATTCAACAATTAACAAAATATTAGTTTTGAAGTTCTTTCAATAATTAAATGAAACTAGGATTGTGTTCCCCGTAACGTTGTGTCTAATGTTCTTCCGTAATTGAGTTTCAGGCAATTTACCTCTATAAAATACATGTGAGTTAGCTATATCTGACACTTTTCAGTCTACTCAGATAATTTTCACTAAAGTCTTCTCGATCCTAGAGTGTTACATGATTTACCCTCGCTTACAATGGTGTTAAGATTCGTTTCTCTCGAACTGAAACCGTGACTCCATTTCGTCAGATTTATTTAACTTTTTCTTAACTATCATTTTTGTCTCAAACAAATGATAGATACAGGATCACTCTAATGCGTGCACTTATCAAAATAAATGAATAATGAAAGATATATTAAAACTTGTAAACATAATTAACCTTTCACTCGTTTTACGAAATTACAATTAGAATTACATCATGGATCCCACAACCGTAGTTGTGGTATTTAGCCACTCATGATTTCACGTAACTTTGCAGAAGTATATAATGAAAACGTAATGAGAAAATTCGGTAGGAAATAATAACGAATTTTGAGTAAACGCGTTAGTAAAATCATTTCGGTAAAGAAATTCTCTGTGGGATCGACCTAAACTCACGTTGAGTTCTATAAATTTGATACGTCCAAACTTACACCTCAAATAAGAGATAGAAATGGTCGAAGTCAATTTATAGAACTCAACGTTAGTTAAGGTCGAACCCACCGAGAATTTCTCTACATAAATGATTTTATTGTCGCGTTTACTCAAATGTCATTATTATTTCCTAACGAAAAAATTACAGAAAATGTAATGGGTTTAATTGTGATGTTCTAGTAACCAAAGTTGTGAACTAAAGTCTAATTTAACAATTAACAAAATATCAGTTTTGATGTTGTTTCAATAATTAAATTAAACTAGGATTGTGTTCTCTATAACGTTGCGTCTAATGTTCTTCCGTAATTGAGTTTCAGTCAATTTACCTCTACAAAATTCGTGCGAGTTAGCTGTATCTAACACTTCTCAATCTACTCAGATAATCTTCACTCAAGTCCTCTCGGTCCTAGAGTGTTACATGATTTACCCTCGCTTACAATGGTGTTAAGATTATTTTCTCTCGAACTTAAACCTTGACTCCATTTCATCAGCTTAATTTAACTCTTTCCTAACTATCATTTTTCTCTCGAACAAATGACAGATACAGGCTCACTCTAATGCGTGTTCTCATTAGAATACATGAATAACGAAAGCTAAATTACAATTTGTAAACATAAGTCGCCTTACACTCGTTTTACGAAATTACAATTTGAATTACTTCATGGATCCCACAACCCCAGTTGTGGTATTTAGCAACTCATGATTTCACGTAACTTTGCAGAAGTATATAATGAAAACATTATGCAAAACTTTCTTTACATAAATGATTTTACAATCGCGTTTACTCAAATGTCGTTATTATTTCCTAACAAAACAATTACAGAAAATAAAATGTGTTTAATTATGATGTTCTAGTAATCAAAGTTTTGAACTAAAGTCTAATTCAGCAATTAACAATATATCAATTTTGAAGTTGTTTCAATAATTAAATGAAACTAGGATTGTGTTCTCCATAACGTTTCGTCTAATGTTCTTCCGTAATTGAGTTTCAGGCAATTTACCTCTACAAAATACATATGAGTTAGCTATATCTGACACTTCTCAGTCTACTATGATAATCTTCACTGAAGTCCTCTCGTTCATAAAGTGTTACATTATTTACACCCGCTTACAATGGTGTTAAGATTTTTTTCTCTCGAACTTAAACCTTGACTCCATATCGTCAGATTAATTTAAATTTTTCCTAGCTATAATTTTTCTCTCGAACAAATGACAGATACAGGCTCGCTCTAACATGTGCACTCATTAGAATACATGAATAACAAAAGCTAAATTACAACTTGTAAACATAAGAAGCCTTTCACTCGTTTTACGAAATTACAATTTGAATTACATCATGGATCCCACAACCCGAGTTGTGGTATTTAGCCACTCATGATTTCACGTAGCTTTTCAGAAGTATATAATGAAAACATAATGCAAAAATTTGTTAAGAAAAATAACGACATTTGAGTAAACGCGACGGTAAAATCATTTATGTAAAGAAATTCTCTGTGGGATCGACCTCAACTCACGTTGAGTTCTATAAATTTGATACGTCCAAACTTACACCTCAAATAAGAGATATAAATTGTCGAAGTCAATTTATAGAACCCAACGTGAGTTGAGGTTGATCCCACAACGAATTTCTTCATAGAAATGATTTTACTGTCGCGTTTACTCAAATGTCATTATTATTTCCTAACGAAACAATTACAGAAAATGTAATGGGTTTAACTGTGATGTTCTAGTAGCCAAAGTTGTGAACTAAAGTCTAATTCAACAATTAACAAAATATCAGTTTTGAATTTGTTTCAATAATTAAATGAAACTAGGATTGTGTTCCCCATAACGTTGCGTCTAATGTTCTTCTGTAATTGAGTTTTCAGCAATTTACCTCTACAAAATACATGCAAGTTAGCTATATCTTACACTTCTCAGGCTACTCAAATGATCTTCACTCAAGTCCTCTCAGTCATAGAGTGTTACACGATTTACCCTCGCTTACAATGGTGTTAAGATTCTTTTCTCTCGAACTTAAACCTTGACTCCATTTCGTCATATTAATTTAACTTTTCCCTAACTATCATTTTTTTCTCGAAAAAATGACAGATACAGGCTCACTCTAATACGTGCACTTATCAGAATACATGAATAGCGAAAGCTAAATTACAACTTGTAAACATAAGTCGCCTTTCACTCGTTTTATGAAATTACAATTAGAATTACATCATGGATCCAACAACCCCAGTTGTAATATTGAGCCACTCATGATTTCACGTAACTTTGCAAAAGTATATAATGAAAATATAATGCAAAAATTGGTTAGGAAATAATGACATTTGAGTAAACGCGACGGTAAAATCAATTTTGTAAAAAAATTCTCTGTGGGATTGACCTCAACTCACGTTGAGTTTTATAAATTTGATACGTCCGAACTTACACCTCAAATAAGAGATATAAACAGTCCATGTCAATTTAAAGAACACAACATGAGTTGAGGTCGATCCCACAGAGAATTTCTTTACATATATGATTTTACTGTTGCGTTTACTCAAATGCCGTTATTATTTCCTAACCAGTTTTCGCATTATATATTCATTATATACTTTTGCAAAGTTACGTGAAATCATGAGTGGCTAAATATTACAACCAGATTTCAAATGTTTCATTGTTAGTACACAAATGTTGCATTCTCAGTTAGCATGTCAGAATATTGAGCTAATCAAGTATTTCAGTTATGTTTGGTCATACTCATTTCTAGTTAGGAGTAGGCTTAGCACCAAGTGGGGTTCAACGTACCCTCATAGTCCAAGAACTACGTGTCCCCGTAGGTTTATATGTTCCATCTGTGGATATCATATTTGGTGATCACGTCAGTCATGCCTTTCTACCCCTGGCAAGGTATATTGGGTCCTCTCGATGGGGCGTATACATCAGATTCTGGGTTTAGCTCATATGGTTTTATGTCGGTTAATAGTAGCTCCTACAGTCAGACTCTTAGTGCATTTGACCAGGTTTTGAGTTACAATACAATATTCAGTCTCACCATATTATGTTAAAAATGAGTATTTGGTCATTGCATTAATTTCAGTTAAATTTCAGTATCTATGTTCATGTTCAGATTAAGTCATTGCTCAGTTTTACTTGGTTCAACTTACTTATTTGTTCAATTATATTCTATACCCTACATTCTCTGTACATTTCAAGTATTGACGCCTATTTTGCGCTAAATCATTTCATGATGTTGGTTAATGTACTCAGTATCCATGTCACGCGTAGATCGGTCCCTGCTCCATTCTCAACAGCATTAGTGGTGATTCCTCATACTTCGAGGACAACTTATATGTTTTCCATTTTAGTTTCTTTTATTTCAGTTTCAGTTTTGCTATAGTTAGCTGGGGGCATGTCCCAGCAACTCTAGTAAGTTAGAGGCTATTTCAGACATGGTATTAGATTTAGCGTTAGTTTTTAGTGATTGTTCAGTATCACTAAACTCATACATATTATTTATATATATTCAGACCAGTAATATTGGGTATTCCCCACATTAAGTTGACTATTGTTTTAGCATCTACAGAGTATCTCTTTATTCAGTTATTCTTAGTATACTTATGATATGCCAGCTCAGGGTTAGCTTGGGGTCACTCGTGATCCTAGGTCTGGTGTTTACGTCAAGGGGGTAGCCCTAGGGCATGACATTATTACACAAAAGGTTCTCTTCAAAGAGATAGTGCTCAACACTCTTGATGAAGTTATTTGGAAATCGAAGTTTCCTCTCATTTTAAATGTAAAAACATTTACTCTTGGGGTTACTTAGTTCCCATAAATTAGTTCTAAAAAAATGAAACTCAACTCTACTCATCCTAACACTCAAGTCTTAAAACAAGTTTTAAAAGTTTCTAAAAGAATTCTCAAAATGACTTGAAATAACTTGCTAGAACTTTACTCATAACTCTATCTTGACTTTGAAATATGAATTCAAGAGTTATGACTTGGATATGCGTGATCTCTCAAGGATTAATGAAGACTTTAAGTGTGGATCCCAAGTAGAAAACATAGGTAAGATTTGAGGGAACTCACATGGACAGAAGGTCAGAAGGGTAGGGTACTTTGGGACCCTGGCACACTGAGTGGCGCGGGGCTCCAACTCCTAAACTATAGGACACTAGTTGGGGCACATTGAGTGGTATGGCACCCCAAGCCCCTGCACGGAAACTTGAAGAATTTTCTTGTTCAAACTAATGCCCTAACTCATCTAGAATTGAATGATTTCCCTCAAAATCTTTTGGATTCTTAAACCCAATATAATTACCATGAAATCCACTCCAAATTACTCAAGGACAATACTCAAACACAATATCCTCATCGCAAGAACTCAACAAAACCTCATCTCAAAGAATGAAATACAAATTTTAAGAAACTAATCAAGAACTCATCAAGAACTCAATATACCCAATCTTTTAGATGAAATTCGTAACTAAAACTCATAATTGGTATGTGAGTGAACGAACCCATCACTATGACAACTTGCATATCTCGTTATGATCGAATCCTTGGCGAAATTCCTCGACGGGTGCAAGAAAATCTTCAACGGTTGAATCTTTTCTCCCTTTTTCTCTTCTTAAACTTCTCTCTAAAACCCATACAATATTTTAGAATTGTGAAAAGTTATTTTAGTAGGTTTAGACCCCTAAAATATTACTAAAAATAGTTAGGCTAATGGTGTAGGAAAAGACCTAAATACCCCTCATTAATTTAGATGAATTTCCTTAACTGGACAGATTGAATTCAAATGGGCATATCTCCCTCATCCAAACTCAAAATTTAGCAAACTCGGTGGCGTTAGAAAGAGGATTCAAATATCTTTCATTTGATATCTTATGGCCACATAACTCATCATGTATTGAAAGTTAAAGTCATTTGAAGTTGACCCAAGGCTCCCAATTTAAGACTAACTTGCAAAATTCTCAACTTCACTCTTTCACATTTAGTTCTTTTCAATTGGGTTCTTGCCAAAATCAGTTCCTCTAAGACGGAGGTGTTAAAATATCTCCCCCTTGGGAACATTCGTTGAATGAGATCATTCTAATTAGAACTAAGGGTGACAACATCCAATACCCAACTCAAACACCTAACATGCAATTTAACATAACATAGCATATCAATTCATAGAGTTCTCTACAAAAAGTAATTACCTTTATTTGGAATTTCCTTGAAAGAAAAGAGATTTGGGTACCTTGATTTGGAAGACTCGCAATTTTAGACATTAATTGATGCTACCTCCTTGGTCCTCAATTTGTGAACCTAACGATCAAGTATCTCAATGGGTATCTGGTCAAAAGATAGGTTGTCCTTATTACCAATATTCTTTGTAGGTATAATAAGTGAAGGATCACCCATACACTTCTTCGATATTGAAATGTGGAATACCAAAAGGACTGCTGTTAACTCTGGCGGTAGCTCCAACTCATAGGCTACATTGCCAATCCTCTTGGATATCCTGTTAGGACCAATGTAGCGGGCAATGAGCTTCCCTTTCTTACCAAATCTCATAACACACTTCATGGGTGAAACCTTCCAGTAAACCCAATCATCACCCTCAAACTCTAAGTCTTTTCTCCTAACATCGGTATAGGATTTTTGACAACTTTGAGTTATTTTCAACCTCTCTTGAATATTCATCACCTTCTTCATAGTTTGATGAACAAAGTCTGGTCCTATCAACCCATCTTCACCAACTCAAACCATCAAATAGGAGATCTACATCTCCTCCCATAAAGTACCTCGTAAGAAGCCATCTGGATGCTAGAGTGGTAACTATTGTTGGAATCAAACTCTATGAGAGGTAATTTATCATCCCAATTCCCTTTAAAATCAATCACACAAGCCCTCAACATATCCACTAAATTATGAATCGTACACTTTGCCTGACAATCAGTCCAAGGATGGAAAACAGTACCGAAATTTACCTTCGAACGCAAACCTTTTTTGAAAGACTTCCAAAATTGTGCGGTGAATTGCACACCTCTATCAGAAATAATGGACACTCGAAGTCCATGAAGTCTGACTATCTCTTAACTATATAATCTGGCATAATCTTTTACTGAAAAAGTAGTTTTACCGGTAAGAAATGGACTGATTTAGTTATCTGATCTACAATCACCCAAATCGAAGCATGATGCTCGCGAGACCGCAGTAAACCAATAGTAAAATCCATGTTGATCATCTCCCACTTCCATTCCGGAAGATCTATGTTCCGAGCCATACCGTCGGGCCTCTGGTGCTCTACGTTGACTTGTTGGCAATTCAGGCACATAGCAACGAAATCTGCAATACGTATTCATACTACTCCACCATTAGACTTCTCTCAAGTCATGATACATCTTTGTGGAACCTGGATGGATAGAGTATCTGGAGTTGTGAGCTTCCTCCATGATCCTCTCTTGGAGTTCATCCATCCTTGGTGCATACAATCTACCTTGATACCTTAATACACCATCTCCCATTTGTTCAAAATCCATCATTGTTTTCTTATGAACATTTTCCTTCAATTAAAGCAAAACAAGGTCTTGGTCTTTTTTCTCTTTCACTTCGGTCACTAGTGATGATTCAGCCCCATTCATCACCACTACTCCTCCTTCATTGGAATCCATTAACCAGACTCCCAATCGTGCAAGTTTGTGCATGACTTTGGCTAACTCTTTTTTGCCTTCCTCAACATGGTAAGTATTGCCCATAGAAAACATGCTCAAAGCATTAGCAACAACATTAGCCTTTCCTTGGTGATATATAATACTCATGTCATAATCCTTGAGTAACTCCAACAACCTCCTCTATCTGAGATCATGATCTTTCTGATTGAAAACATATTGAAGACTCTTGTGACGGGTTAACATATCTACATGAACACCATAGAGATAATGACTCTATATTTTCAAGCCAAACACTACATCAGCCAACTCTAGATCATGGGTTGGGTAATTCTTCTCGTGAATCTTAAGTTGTCTGGAGGCATAAGTTATAACCTTACCATTCGGCATGAATACACAACCCAATCTAACTTTGGACGCATCACAATACACAACAAAGCCTTGGGTACCCTCTGGTAAGGTCAACACTAGGGTAGTAATCAATCGTGTTTTCAATTCCTAATTTTTTTCTCACAAGCTTCATACCATTGAAACTTCGCTGTATTTTGAGTCAAATTTGTCAATGGGGATGCAATAGATGAGAACCCCTTGACGAACCTTCTATAATAACTAGCCAATCCCAAGAAACTCCAAATATTAGTTAGAGATGTGGGTCTAGGCCAGTTCTGTACTACCTCAATCTTCTAAGTGTCAACTCGAATCCGTTCAAAAGAAACAATGCCTAAGAATCCCACTGACTCAAGCCAAACGTCACACTTAGAAAATTTGGCACAGAACTCTTTATCTCTAAGATCTTAGAGAAATACTCTAAGATGAAATCATTCCTCGAATAAATCACAATGTCATCAATGAATACGATAGCAAACATATCAAGATATGTCTTAAACCTTCTGTTCATAAGGTCCATGAACGTTGTAGGAGCATTAGTCAAATCAAAATACATGACTAGAAACACATAATGACCATAACGGGCCCTGAATGCTATTTTCGGGATGTCTCTTTCTCTTACTCTCAACTAATGATAGCCATATTTGATGTCTAGCTTAGAAAATCAAGTGGCACCCTAAAGTTGATTGTAAAGATCGTCAATTCTCGTAAGGGGATACTAATTCTTTATCGTAACCTAGTTCAATTGCCGGTAATCAATACACATCCTAAGAGAGCCATTTTTCTTACTCACAAATAAGACTGGAGTGCCCAAAGGTGAGACACTTGGTCGAATAAAATCTTTATCAAGAAGTTCTTTCCACTGCTCTTTTAACTCTATTAACTCAGCGAAAGCCACTGTATATGGCGTAATACAAATAGGTCGAGTGTCAGAAGAATATCTATACCAAAGTCTATTTCTCTCTCTAGAGGGACACCGGGAAGAACTATAACGACCCGAGAGCACCCCCTAGTCGTTACCGACATATTCGACCTCTCGGAGGTCTTATACAAGCCCTTAGCATTCGTCATAGCATTTATCATAGAAAAATAGCGGAAAATTTAAAACTTTCATAATAGTTAACAAGACTTAAAAGTCATCTCATTAAAACCTTTAATACAAAATTGAAATACTTAAAACATGACTACAACACAATATGGACACATTCCTTACAATACAAAGAAACTATTGTCTAGTACATTAAACTAAATGAAACTCTTTAACATAGAGGTCCTTGAATCTTTAAGGACACACCCGAACTTGGGAATAGTAAGCCAAGCTCATTACTTTTAGGAAAAGCCCTTTAGCCACCACCACCTACACTTGGTGTAAAAAGATGAAGAAGAATGGTGTTAGTACAAGAATGCACTAAGTATGATAACCATGCAAAAACATGCTTTTAAAAGGACATTTAGTTGGAAACCATGTATCATGCCT
>JAJOOR010023787.1:0-12147 GCA_036250505.1 Solanum acaule
GGTAACTGCTCAGGTGTGGGCTCTGTTTACAAGCATAGCCAATGAATATTGGACTATGCCTGAACACACCTCTGACCTTCTTAGCTGCTGGATCAAAAGGGGAGGCAGCAAAAGTCAGAAAAGATGGTGGAGAACAGTTCCAGCATGTATATGGTGGATTATATGGAAAGAAAGGAATCAGAGAATTTTTGAAGGAAAGGAGTGTACAATACAGAAGATCAAATGGAAAGTAATTACTACTTTAGGTTTTTGGTGTAAAGAACAGGATATAGAAGAGGAGTTCCAATTAGTGGACTTCATAGGATCTCTGTAAGTATTTCTTTTTAGTCTTTTCCTTTTGTTGTAACAGTCTTTTTTGGAGGTGGCCAGCATAGCCCTTAATGCTGAGGAATATAAAAAGTTACCAATTTCAAAAAAAAAAAAAAAATTACAAAAAGTTATTCCTTCAAGGCAGGACATTGAGGTAGAGGAAAAGACAAATTAACTGAGGGCTGAGTAGCATTGTATAAGTTAGAAAATCTTAAGTTAGCCTTATGTAGTCAATCTAACAGGGAACAATGAAAATCAGGTTCCTGACATATTGATTTCCAATTTCAGTCAACCACCTGATGGTAGAGCTCCAACGTAGTTAGGTAATACACAATAAATCCTAGGCAATCCAAAATACCTGCGAGCCATGCTGAAGGCTTCAGCAAGGGCAGCAGATGTTTTTCTATCAGAATTTGCAAATATGCTCTGACAATTGTATTCCACTACATGGAGGCCTAATTGACGAGCAACAAATTTAACCACAGTTCTCTTCCCACATCCTGCAGGAAATTTCAAATCACCCATCAATGAACAATTACTTTATAAATAGACGAAGCTGCAACTGCTACCTGCATAAAAAAAAATTGTAAAGTACATGTAAAAAAATCTATCAAAGAAAACTATAATATCACATTTCTAATAACTTAAACATTATCCTACTCATCCACTATAGACTTATAACCCAAGTTCATTTTTTTAAAATCTAAACGCTGAACTACAGACATAGAAATTATGTGCAGATATGTAACAAACTTGAGAACCATCATGCTAGTTTCTGCAACGTCAAGTGAAACGTGATAAAAGAAAATACCATAAAGCAGTTAAGAAAAGAAAAGAAGATCAAAATGCATATAGTAAGTAGCATCTTTCCAATTAACCAACAGATGACAAAGTCTAAACGTACCAGTCAAGCCATGCAACAACACAACAACCCGAAATTTTGATGAAAGGGCTGATGGACATAATGGTGGTATAAGTATGGAGGCTAAAGTCTTCACCGTGCTCACTTGTAAAGGCAGGGAACCTTGTGGCCGAGGAATCAAGAAATCTGGTGGAACAGCAGAAGGTACATTCCCTCCAAGTACAAGGGCGGTTCGAGTACGGTTGACTTTTAGAACAGGTTCTTCAGAAGGTTCCATACCTACAACCTGGGATGCGTACTTATAAGAGCGAGTGTCAAGGCATTTAAGTTACTCGTGAACCTATGACATTAAGAAATAAAACTAAAACCTTGAAATATATAAGGTCTGAACCATCATTTTGCTTCTTCTGACTGCAAGGAATGCAGAGAGCCGATTTGCAGTTCCAATTGATGCATACACTGAAAAGATCACCTCTAGAAAGAAATCTATCTACTCCAAAGTACTTATTCAATTCCATATCGATCAACTCTTGACGATCTTCAGCTTCAATAGATGAATCTTTTTTGACTGAGTCAACAGTGCCACACTCTGGTATCTTCACAAAAGAAGCCCTCAGGTGTGTGGCATATTTTGGCAACTGATCTAAAGGTTCAAGTCCTAGAGTAATGAGAGTATTATCTTTTTCACTCGCTATGTTATCTGATTTGGCCTCAAATATTGGTGACAAAGCTTCTTTGCCTTGGTGAATCATTGATCTCAAGCATGACAAATGTAAATTAAGGTTAAATGCCAGAATTGGAGATAAATAAGCAACTTCTCCATCTGGTTTAATACTGTGACAATCAGGATAGCTATGTATTGGCAAGAGAAATGTTGTCAGGGAAGAATGTGACAATGAGCTACGCTCAGATAAAACTTTGTCCGAACTGGGAGGATCTAGAACTACCACTTGTCCAATTCTTTGTTGACTTGTATTGACATTCTTGATGAGTACCTATGGCAAACATGGAGCACAAAGTCATACAGAATCACGTATGTCTAAGTTGGTGAGGCAGTAACAAGTTAAAACAAGATCAATAAAAGGAGTAAGCTATTGATGGTAATTTTATCAGCTAGACTATGGTATTTGCAAATGCAAATACTGCTATATCTTTACTGCTTATTTTTTCACAAGTAGCCTTACTGAAATTTGTTAGTTAGCTGAAAATTAATGCTCGGAAGATCAATTATGTGATGAAGTATGAAAGGAAGAAGCTGAATCAACAATAGCAATCAGCATGCCAAGTAACATTCCAATTTCAGATAAACAAATAAATGAATGTATAATGAACAATAAATCACTCTCTACGCAGTCTTCATCTTAATACTTGTCATTTGGGGACAAAACTACAGCACTTCTGGAAGCCAGCATTGCAGCCAAGAATCAAAAAAAAAAAACAAGAAGAAACCAAGAACACTTATGTCAACACTTCACAGAGAAAATGATGATCCTCAGAATCCTAGTTTAAAGTTTCCATCTTTAGCATAATACAATGAAAAGTAAGGACAAAAAACTTAATGCTTAAATAAAAACATCATTCTCCAAAGTTCAGGTTTTATACTCAATTCGACATATGGTATTAGAGTAAAAGCTCATGTCTCATCCTCATCCGTCAACAACAATAACTTTTTTACTAATTTTAAGTCTTTCAACCAATTCAACATATTCTTTGAGTCTCCTCCACGGACACGGCTAGAATACGAGTTATGGATTCATCTGAACCCAATTGGGTATAGGTTCGAACCTGTATTTTTCTTACAAAATACATCGAAAATGCAGAATTTATTAATTTAGAACCCCGTAACTTAAAAAGACTAGAATCCCAACCCCATAAGCCTCTAATTCCGGCTCTGACTCAGCTCTCATCATCATCCATCAACACCAATAATTTTTTTACCAAGCTTAAGTCTTTAGACGAGGCATATCAATTCTAACATATTTTTCAAGCCTCCTCCCAAGAAGCAGCTAGACTACGGATTTGGTCAAAAAATGTACAAATTATTAATTTAGAACCTAGTAACTCAAAATAACTAGAGTCCTGACCCCATAAGCTTCGAATTCTGACTCTCACACGGGTCCCATCATCATCCATCAACACCAATAATTTATTGCCAAGTTTAAGACTTTAGATGACGCAATGTCAATTCCAACATATTATTCGATCCTCCTCCCGATACACAGTTGGAATACGGATTTGGTAAAAAATGTACAAAATTATTAATTTAGAACTCAATAACTTAAAATGATAAGCTTCAAATTCTGGCTCTAACTCTAGTCTCATCATCTTCTTGTTCCATCAACGAAAATATCTATTTTTTCTATAATTTCACTATCAATAGTGTTCCCACTTACCCTCAACATACCAGTAGATGACGGAGCTGCTCAACCACTTAAGCAACCCTCACTTGTCAACAATAATACATTCATTCTTTAAAAAGGAATCATACTGGCACGTAAAATGAAAAAGAGGGTATAAGCATATCATACCAGTGAACCAGAAGTTACACAGAGTCTTCTAAGCTGAGAAGTAGTTAACCCCACCAAAGCAGAATCATCAAAATTAACAAATTTGGGGTTTGAAATCTTGCTTGCATCTTTTGATACTTGAAGAATTCCAGCTCTCAATTGTACTGTTGACAATAATGAAATCTGGGTTTGGGTTTCTGAATTCAGGAGTGAATTTAGCAGATTTTTGGTGGAAGAAAGAATTAAAGGCTTCCTTTTTTCCACCATAATTGAATTTCTGTTGGAACCCTAGTTCCAATTTGCTGTTAAATGGGGAAATTGAGTAGAAAAGATGGGTTTTTTGGTGATTGAATTTGGTTCCTGCAAGCAAATTGAGCAAATCAAGAAAAGGAGAGTTCATCACTGTTTCAAACTTTTGTAATTTTGTTGTCAGCATAATATTCGGGTCGGGCTTTATATTTGGGTCCGATCTCTTACCAAAAACAACCACACTTTTGTGGGGGTGATTATCGGAATTCTCTCGTAAATGAGTAGGTTCAAAATTTTGGCTTCGTTTGCTTTATAACAATAATAGAAATATATTTGTTGAAATTTCACAAGCGAGATATAGACAATATAAAATATGTGTAGACTTCATCACAATTTTATGGAGGTAGAGAGGTTGTTATCGAAAGATCATCGGCTCAAATATAATAAATCTCGATATAAAAAAGAAGACAATGAAGAGAAATCAAAACAAGAAACAGTACAAAAAAAATAGCCAAAATAGTAGTAATAAATTTGATCTATTGATAAGATTTTATGTTTAGTAAGTTTTGACTCAAGAGCAATATTGTTGATTTTTTATTTTGAAGAATTGTCTATGGGATAAAATTTCTCAACTTTGGAAGAAAACAACAATGTTCATCGGTCACTTTTTGGCACGACTTTAAAACTAAAATTATTAACTTGAAACTTTACTTATGAATTTTTTTTTTATGATAATAATATTTTGTTAGTCGCATAGTTAAAAGAGAAGGAAAAAAGATTTTGAGCTAAAAGTGGTTATTTACAAACTTTTTTATATAAATCATGAATACTATTCATTTAGAGTACGTTTAGTGTGAAAGATAACGTCAAATAGTTTTTGAATTAAATTATAGTATCACTTAAATTATTGTTTGGTTGGTAAGTTCAGGATGAGTTATCTCTCTCCTTGGGTGGTATAGTAAATCTGAGATAAAATAGGTAAATGACAAATGTATCTCTTTAAATCCTATTTACACAATACTTTTCACATTTATGAAGGGTATTTTTAAAATTTATGCAATGCATATTATTTTGAATACAACAAATCAAACACTCAATAAAAAATATTTTCATCATAATTTATCACATCATAATTAATTCCAACTAAACTCATCTCATCATAACTTGTAGTCAAACCAAACGATCCCTTAAAAATACAATAGAGTTCATAAGCGCGAAGCCACAATCAACTTAAAACTACAATCTTGAAATATCATTCACTTAAATAGAGGTGCTACAATCAACTAATTAGATCTGATATTTCTTTACGGTGGAGCCACATAATACAATACTACAATTTAAGGGATTTATATAGGAAAAACTAGATATATTTTGCTACAATATATACATGTTTTATCTTTAGTTTAAAAAAATTACACATAATACAATTTTTTAATAATTATACTATATATTTTTAAAAATTAAATCAGATATACAAATCCCTTAAAAATTTGTATTGAATAATTATCTTAAAATCGAATCTCCTTAATTAATGGAATATTAACAATTCAAATTTATTTTCTCTCACATCACACCAGTTATTCATGTCAATAGTATATTATCTCCCCCAGCCACCCCACATTCTCCATCACTTCTATCATATTCTCTCTTCCTTCATCCTCAATCTCATATCTCAAGTTCATCTCGTCATTCCCTTTCTTTCTTCCTTCTCTCTCATAGATCATCTTCACCAAACCATCAAAAACTGAATTGAAAATGGAGCAATACAATCTGATTGTTAAGCAATACAATCTTTCTTGGGTATTTATTTGTACAAATTTTGATTTTCTTTTTCTTTGTTTGAGAAGTAAAAATAGGAACAAAAATTTTGCGATCATAAAATTATTTGATTGACAGGTCAGGAAACCTCAACCAACGATGGTGTTTCCTCCAATAAAATTCATACAACGAACTAAACATCAATTTAACACCAAATCACTACATAAACAACATAGAGAGACAAATTCCAAACTTAAAGCCCACTACAAATTAACATGATGAAAATAACGATAATAATGATAGCAATGATGATATTGCTAATCCTAATATAAATGACAACGGAGTCAAAAACAATAAAAATAAAGGTAGAAGAACTGAAGTGTCCAGAGCAAAAAAAAAACAGAAAGAAGAAGGATGTATGACATCGACAAACTGGTGGTGTGGTGGAGGAATAGTGATGACAAAGAGTATGAAGAACAAATGATATTATTTTTCCACAAAAACTGCCTAATTAGATATCTTTCACGCGTTTATACGACGTGAATCATAAACTATATGCTACATAGGCAAAAAATGTTTAAATAATTCAAATTCGTAAGGATAAAAATGTTTAATAAATACAAATTCTAATTAAAGTGTCTAAATGACTTATATAAATAATTTTAAAAAAAGATCACGGATAACTTAAAAGTCAATATTATATCCTCACAATTTTATTTTGGATTAACTTGTATATGCACCAACATGGGTTGTGGTGCACTGGTGGGAGTGTTTCACCCTTAACCAGAGATCTCGGGTTTGAGTCCTGGGTATGGAGAAAATCTTGTTGGGAGCGTCACCCCCAAATGGGTCCTGCAGAGCGCGATCCAAATTTAGTCGGAGCTCCAATGTGGGCTCCGAACACCGGATAAGAAACCAAAAAATAAAATAAAATTGTATATGCACGAGTTACCTATTATGTCAAGTGGACTCTAACCAATAATTTCTTCCTACATGAGGTGGCTTGTTGCAGAGGAGATTTAATTTATAGGCCCCACAAAATTGTATTTTGGTACAATTACACGTGTACATCTACAATTGGTCCCTTCAGAAGCCTACCAAACTGTCCACTGTATCATGTCTGTCTCCTCAGGATATCATTGCCTTTTTTCACTTCATGTCTAATTACTATTTCACCCATTAAGTACAACATAATAACAATTATACCACTTTCATTTTCTTGTTAAATTGAACAAGTAAACAAAATCCAAAATAGGCGTAATATATAAATGTGTCATTTAATTTGACTTTATCTTACATTTATGTCTTTTAATTTTTTGTGTTCACAAGTAGACACTTAAACTTGTATAAAATTGAACAAGTAGACACATGAGTTTTATATGACATAATACACGTAAGACGCAAATTGCCATGTAGATTGTTATGTATAACGTGTGTCTGCAACAGTCTTTCTATGTTTTTCCACTCTAACGAAGTTTCTCGATGACTCGAAGCAATTCTCTCCACCCTCTATTTCTCCTGCTATCAAGAATCAAGAAATTCAGAACTTTTTCTCTTCTTTAAAACGTTTTTAAACTAAAGACACGCTAAGGCAAAGGCATAGAGCTCAAACACAGGCTTAGTAAGCATAAAATTCCTAGAAAGAAAGATTTCCTCTCTTAAAGACGATTTCTTCCTGTAATAGAAGTCAAACTCAACAGCTCAAGCAACTACTTATGCACTTCCAGTTCACCCAGCTCAGTAATACCTACAAGCCTACTTATTGCACTTGAATGAGGAATAAGACCAAAAAGAAGACCAACATGGATTGTGGTGCACTGGTGATAGTGTTTCACCCTTAACCAAAGGTCTCGGGTTCGAGCCTTGGGTATGGAAAAAATCCTGTTGGGAGCGCTACCCCCGAATGGACCTTGCAGAGCACGATTCGAATTTAGTTGGAGCTCCAATGTAGACTCCGGACACCGGGTGGAAAACAAAAAAAAAGACCAAAAAGAAGGAGAACTAACGACAGGAAGAGAAGATAATTAACTTTATACAAGTTTAAATGTCTACTTGTGCACACTCAAAGTTAGAAGGTTTAAATGTGAAACGACGTCAAATTAAAGGACATATTCATGACTACCCTGGAACCACCATAGCTACGCCCCTTAACTTAAAAGGTGCTTAAAATCTTTAAACTCTTCTAATTACTAAAGTATATATGTAATAACAATTAGTAGTAAATGTTAACTAACTACTACTAATGAAGTAAAAACTTAAATAGGAAATGTCATATTTATTCAATTACTTGCAAAAAGACAATTATAGTGGGGACCTTTAGACATAATTCCAATGTACTTTGTATCACGGATGCTCTATGACGAAACACAATCGTAACAACTACGGTGAAGGTCATAATAGTAATTTCAAATTTTCAATGAAAACGAGTGTCGGTTGCTGTAATTTTGATGCATTTCCTTGCTAAAACAAAAATATTTATTTTATTTATTTAATTAAAAATATGCATCATATGTATTTTAAGTTCGATATATTAGTTGTCAGGATATTTTATTCACGTTTTAATTGTAAACCTCAAATTTAAATAAAATGTTTTAATTCAACACTTCATCTCTTTTAGTTATACACATTAACCTCGTGTAGAAATATATGAGTACTTATAACTTATCGAGCCGAATGTATATAATTAAAGAAAATGTATTTCATTGCATGCCTAACACATTTAATAGACACAATTGTTTTTTTTAAAAAAAAATTCAAACAATAATATTCATAATGTGAGTAATATACCTCACATGAAAGTGCAAGGGAAGATATAGAGACAATCCATTTAAATTTAGTAGCTTTAAATCGAATCCAATACATATTCGAAATATTACTAAATAATTGATGTAAAAGTTAATAAATTAAATAAGCTATCGTAAAATTATCTTGAATATATTAATAAAAGGAAGTTCTTGTTGTTTTTCAACCATTTTCAATTTTTGGTGGAGTGTGTATATTACGAATTCAACTAAAGTTTTTTTGACTATTTATCAAATGTAAAAAAGAACAAAAAAAGGTCAGAGTTTTCCTTGTACTTTATTTCGAAAAATCTATATTTCTTTACCATTCAACTTTGAACACATATTGTCTTTGAATTGTTAATTTCCTTTGTCCACCACACCTTTATTTTCTACCTGGCGTCCACGTAAATTTTTATTTCTCCAAATTTATAACTAATACCCCTTAAATCTTACTCACACGTTTATAAATTCAACTCTAGAATAAAATAAACTCAACACATAAAATTTTCTATATTTTTTAGAAACAGAAATCAGACAACACAAGTCATAGATTCCTCTAAGTAGGGATTTTTGTGCAATTTTTTTGTTAAGTGAAAGTGCAAATTTTGTGCAATTTTTTTAGATTATTGGCTAGTAAAAAATACAGGTTAGTCTGCATTTTGAGGCTGTAAGAATTAAATATATGCTCAAAATTGAATACTATCAAAAATAAAAACAAAAAATCAAATGACAAATAAATTTTTTAAAGCACAAAGATAAATTTAACACTTTCTCAAATAAAAAATCCAAATGAAACATGTAAAATTTCCCTCCCCACCAAAAAAATTGATTTATTTTGAAAACAAGTGATTATTTAGGTGCTTTTCGCATTTTGTGAATAGTTGGTACATTAAAGAGAGTATCCAAAAAAAATTACGAGTAGTTGGAACTCGAGACAATAAAGATTATTTTAAACACAACAATTTTTGTTAACTATTCTGAACAATAACATTCATGTTGAGTCATACATCTCACGTGAAAGAACAAGTGCATATATTATATGCGGATTGATTAAAATTTAGTAATTCTAACTTAAATTTTATATTTATATTGGATTTTAAAAAAAATTGTCATGTATATTAAAAATATTTATTTCGTAATAATTGTCAATTTAAACAATCAAGATATGATGTCACATAGGTCTATATATCCATTAACACAAGAAAAATTGAAACGTGTCCTACGTGAAATCCTACATGACAATTTACATTCTACGCGGTGTCCCAAGTGTATTATGCTACATAAGACTCATGTATCTACTTGTTTAACTTTATACAGGTTTAAGTACCTACTTGTATACTTTCAAAGTTGGAGGGTATAAATATGAAATGAGGTCAAGTTAAATGACACATTCGTGTATTATGCCCAAACTATTGACAACCTTAAAAACAGCTCTTGACTAAATAAACTTAAATATATCTCCGATCATGCAACATGAGTGAAGCACATTTATGAAATAAGAATGTTTTCAACCCTTCTCTTGACTTTTTATCGTTCTATGCTCTTACAAAAAATTGATTATCATGTGTTACGTGACAAATCAGAATGTATCTAAGTTTAATTAGTTAAATACAATGATACATTTTAGAATATCAATAATTCAAAAACGAAATTAATAATTTACGCCAAATTCCGAAACATAATTTAATGCATAACCCCATTTTCCATACTTTGGCGGGTACAGAGGAAGAAAAAAAAGAGGAAAGAAAATATAAAGGCAAAATGCTGTCAAAGAAACAAAATAGCTTCACTTCACAGAGCTGAACTCACTGTACAAAGAGTCCCTCTTTCTTTCTAGTTCTAGAGAGAGCAAACATCAAAAACACACTCACTCTGTGTTTTTTTCATACTCACAAGTCATAATCTACACATAAATTGAATTTTTTCTGTATATATATATATACACACACACGATCTACTTCTTTTGATCAGTGTACTTTTTTGTTTTGTTTTGTTAGCTGAAGATAAGCAGATTCAGGTAAAAATGGAGTTGTACGGTCGGTCACACTCCGATCAACCGTCGGAATGGGTTCCTGTTGGACCCGAAACCGGTCTTGAAGGTAGGTTTTCATATAAACAAAATTTAACAGTTTATTTGATAAATTTTTTAATATAATGAGAATATTCTCGTAACAAGATGAACTTTCTAGTAGCTAATGAATTGAGCAACTAAGATTCCCGGCATGGTCATTGCACCAGAATGACAGAAAAAAAATAAAAAAAATACAGGATTTATAGTGTACAGTTTTTTTCTTTCTTTTTTTGTTCATTTTTTTTTTGAAAGGAACAACTTTTTCTATTTGTATTTGTGTTTTGATGAATTTGAATTTTGGGGTTGATTTTTTTTTTTTTTTTTAGGGTTTTTGATGACTCAAATGGTTTTTTTTTTTTTTGTGTGTTTTTGACAATGTAGAATCAATGAGGAGGTTGGGGTTGTGGAGCAGGGAAGCATACCCGGAAAGGTCCGGGACATCGAATTGTTCTTTCTATATGCGTACAGGGTCTTGTGGATATGGTGCTAAATGCCGGTATAATCATCCTCCTGATCGTAGCTCTGTAAGTTGTTGATCTCGTGTAATAGTTGTATGTTTGTGTTAATTAAGCTTACTATCAATAGACGAATTCAAGATTTCAAGTTTATGGATTTGTACAGTGTGTGCTCGAGTTAATATACTTTACCAACTGAATTCACAGTCATATATAGAGTTTGAGGTTGTGGTTAAGAGGCTAGATCCGCCCCTGCTTACTATTGTCATTACTTGTTTAATGCCTATAGTTTCATAGAGAATCGTGAACGCACAAGCTTATTCAATTGGATTTAACTTGTATACACGGTCAAGTTAATGTCACATTGGTGATGTCAAAGAAAATTATACACGGTTAGTAACTCGAAGTTAACTTTACATATTAACTAGGCCTAGTTTAGAGTGAGTAGACACTGGATTGACACCTAGTAAGAGTGAGTTCCTGAGAAAAGCTAAGGCATCTAATTAAAACTTGAGCACGTGAAGAACGACTATAAAGATAATAAATGGGCTTTTTTTATTAGATTTTTTCATCTTGTGGATATTCTATTAGTTTCTTGGAATAGCAAGCTGCAAGAATGAGTTCCTTTAACCCTTACTTGGGAGTTGCTCGGATTTCAGGTTGGTGCTGTGCTGTTGGAAAGAAGTGAATATCCAGAACGAATAGGAGAGCCTACATGCCAGGTAACTCTATTTCTCATCCCGAGATTGTTTGTGTTTGATCAAGTATGTGAGTCCTTCATTTCTGTTTTTTTCTTTTCATTCTGTGGATAACAGATTGATTTAGTGTGTGATGAATGTATAATTTCTATTTGCAGTACTATCTAAGAACAGCGACCTGTAAATTTGGTGCATCATGCAAGTTCCACCATCCAAGAAACTTAGGTGGATCGTTGAGCAATATATCATTAAATGTTTATGGATACCCATTACATCCGGTAATTGATCTGTTGCCTTGTATCATATATGTATGCATTTGTGTTCTCTATCGATAAGTTTATCTAAGATCTCTTGAACTTCATCAATTGCAACAGGAGGAAAGAGAATGCTCCTATTATTTGAAAACGGGGCAATGCAAATTTGGTATAACATGTAAATTCCATCACCCTGACCAT
>JAJOOR010023788.1:0-31503 GCA_036250505.1 Solanum acaule
AATGGAATATCTGGAGCTATGAGCGTCCTCCATGATCCTCTCTTGGAGTTCATCCATCCTTGGTATACACAATCTACCTTGATATCTTAATGCACCATCTCCCCCTTGTTCAAAAGCCATTACTTTTTGCTTATGAACATTTTCCTTCAATTCAAGCAAAATTGGGTCTTGGTCTTGCTTCTTTTTTACTTCTGACACTAATGATGATTCAGCCCTATTCATCACCACTACTCCTCCCCCTGTGGAATCCATTAGGCGAACTCTCAGGCGTGAAAGTCTATGCATATCCTTTGCTAGATCTTTCTTATCTTCCTCAAAATGGGTAGTACTACCCATAGACAACCTACTCAAGGCATCAGCAACAACATTAGCCTTACCTGGGTGGTAAAGAATACTCATATCATAATCCTTCAATAATTTTAACCACCTCCTTTGTCTGAGATTAAACTCTTTCTGAGTTAACACATACCGAAGACTCTTGTGATCGGTGAACACATCCATATGAACACTATAAAGATAATGGCACCATATATTCAAAGCAAATACCACGGCCGCTAACTCTAGATCATGAGTTGGGTAACTGCTCTCATGAACCTTCAACTGTCTGAAGGCATAAGCTATAACTTTGCCATTATGCATTAACACACAAGCCAAATCAACTCTAGACGCATCACAATACACCACAAAACCTTAAGTACCTTTTGCTAAGGTCAAAACTGGGGTAGTAATCAACCTCTTTTTGAATTTCTGAAAGCTTTTCTCACAAGCTTCAGACCATTGAAACTTCACTGTTTTCTGAGTTAACTTGGTGAAAGTGGATGAAATAGATGAGAACCCTTCTACGAACCTTCTATAATAGCCAGCCAAACCCAAGAAACTCCTAATATCAGTTGGAGATGTGGGTCTAGGCCATTTCTGCACTGCCTCTATTTTCTGAGTATCAACTTTAATTCCCTCTCCAGACACAATGTGTCCTAAGAATGCCACAGACTCAAGCCAAAACTCACATTTAGAGAACTTGGCATACAACTCTCTATCTTTTAGAGTCTGGAGAACTATTCTGAGATGGCTAGCATGATCTTCTTAATTTCTCAAATAGATTAGTATGTCATCAATAAAACGATAACAAACATATCTAAAAAAGGTTTGACTATTCATAAGGTCCATGAATGTTGCAGGTGCATTGGTCAAACCAAAGGGCATGACCAGAAACTCATAATGACCATAACGGGTTCTGAAAGTTGTCTTCGGAATATTACATTCCCTTAATCTTAACTGATGGTAGCTTGATTTGAGGTCTATCTTAGAGAAACAAGTGCTTCGAAAAGATCATCAATCCTTGGGAGAGGATATTTGTTCTTGATGGTAACCTTTTTCAACTGACGGTAATCTATACACATCCTAAGTTAACCATCTTTCTTCCTCACAAATAAGACCGAAGTGCCCCAAAGTGAGACACTGGTAGAATGAAACCCTTATCAAGGAGATCTTTCTACTGCTCTTTCAACTCTGCTAATGCCATTCTATATGTCGAAATAGATATAGGACGAGTATCTGGAAGAATGTCTATACCGAAGTCTATTTCTCTCTTGGGAGGGACTCCAGGAAGATCATCTGGAAAGACTTATGGAAACTCTTTTACTACTGAAACTGACTGAATAGGAGGTATCTCAACACTAGAGTCATTAACTCGGACTAAGTGATAGACACACCTCTTAGAAACTGACTTCCTTGCCTTAAGGTACGAAATGAAACAACCCTTAAGCATTGCTGAACTACTTTTCCACTCTAAGACTGGCTCATTTAGAAACTGAAACTTCACAACTCAAGTTCTACAATCAACTGAGGCATAACAGACATGAAGCCAGTCCATAACAAGAATGACATCAAAATCTACCATGTCTGACTCAACTAAATAAGCCATGGTACTCTTGTGGTTGACGAAAATGGGACAATCATGAGACTTTCTCTGCTATAATAGACTCACCAACAGGTGTAGAAACACTTAAGGGCACACTAAGTTGCTTAGGAAGAACATTAAATTCATTGCAACATATAGAGTTACAAAGGATAAACTCGCTCTTGGGTCTAGCAAAGCATAAACATTAAAGTTAAAGACTTGGATCATATAAGTGGCAATATCTGGCTAGTCCTCTTTCTCTTGGAGACTACTAATAGCATATAGGTGGTTTGCTCCTCCGCCAGTACAAGAAGTAGCCCCTTTAGGTGCAGCTTTGTCTCGTGGAGCGACTGAAGAAGACTGGGCTTTATTGCCCCCATTACCACTACCCTGCTTGTTCTTTGGACACTCTTGCATGAGGTTACCATTCTGGCCACACTTAAAGCGACCAGTGGAGCCATCATGACACGTCCCTGAGTGGTTCCTACCACACTTAGCACATGCAAGAGGCTTACTACCCCCTTGTGCCATACTACCCTGAGAATAGGCAGGTTTGGCTCTGAAATTTTGACTATTGTACTCACTTTTATTCTTTGGTGCAAGTGCACTAGCAGAAGATGGAGCAGGTCCCTTCTGTTTCTGTTCGAAGGATGACCGGTTGGCATTATTCTTCCGTTGCCCGGACTCAATCCCTATCTTAGCTCTCTTTTTATTAAACTCATCTCTATCCCTCAGCTTTTCTTCCTCAACATGCTACACATAGACTATCAATCTTGTGATATCCATGTCACATATTAGCATTGCAGCCTTACCTTTCTTACTCGACAGATGAGACAGCCCGGCAACAAATAAACTCATTCGGCTCCTCATGTAAGCAACCATCTCCGGAGCATACCAGGAAAGGCGTGTGAACCTCAGACTATACTCATGAACACTCAAGGACTCCTGCTTAAGTGTGAGGAACTCTCGTACCTTAGCCTCTTTCAGTTCTCGGGGAAAGAAACGCCCAAAAAATGCCTCCTCAAAACAAGCCCAACTCGCAGGTGGTGCTCCATTCGCTCTACCCTCCTTCCACTGGTCAAACCAAGTCCTAGCAACATTCTTCAATTGATATGCAGCTAGTTCTACTCGCTCATCATCAGCAATGTGCATAACCTCAAATACCTTTTTCAATTCCTCAATAAAGTGCTCTGGACCCTCAGTAGTGCTTAAACCAGTGAAACATGGAGGATTCATCCTCAATAATTCTCGGATCCTCGAAGTATCAGTTATTTCCTGTCTAGCTCATCTTTGTTGCCCAACTTGGCTGGTCCCAACTTGGCTCAACATCCGGATAGCCTCACCGAACTCACCATTGGTAACTTCTCCTTGGGGTTGCACTTTAGGTCCCTTGGGTACCCCTTGCTCTTAAACATTACGCCTAGCAGCACGACCTCGGACAGCTCTTTGTGGAGGCATGATCTAAAAGACATGCACAAATATGAGTTAGAAGAAACTTTTTAGAGATCAAACTCTAACGCACGAAATGAGTGTGAAAGAAGTGACAAAATTTTCTAAGTGTTGTAGCCTCATAATTATAGATGTGGTACGCTTCACACCGATAACTAGGACACTACAGACACGGCTTCATACACTCCCTAGGACTCTTGAACTCTGTGCTTTGATACCAAGTTTCTCACACCCTGAGCCTACACCCTAGGAGGGACTAGCACTCGAGAACCATTACTAGCCCCAAGAAAACCCTTGGCCTGGCTTACTTACTCCGTAGAACACTTAACTTATCAAAGATAACTCATATAAAACTTAGATTGTGATTGTAAAATATTCAACTAGCCAATAAGGCAAACTCAAGTCTCAACATAAGATAATGAAAATGAAAAGACTACAGAACAAACATTTGACTATCTATAAAGCCTCTAAAACAACTGAGATGGACATCAAGAGAAGAACCACGACATTCTAATGAACTAACTAATACTGAAAGCAATAAAAGGGATCCTCCGAAAAGCAAGGAGGCTCACCATAAAACTCTGCATGCTCAACTGGATCAACAAAGCGCTGGATACTGATCATGGTTACCTATGTCTGCATCATAAGAAGAAGCAGGCCAAATGGCATTAGTACATTGAATGTACGAGTATGCGAGGGGAATTCTAAAACAAGACATAAGCTTGAAAGGAACTGACGAACTTACCTGGCTCAACTCAACTCAAACTTAACTGAACTCATTTCAATATAAAGCAATATAAAACAAGTGCAATATAAAGAAAAGCTTTTTAAACATGGATGTCAACTCTATCTATTTGGCAATACAATAATACTCTGTGTGTATGCAAAGATACAAATATAACTCTAAAAATCTATGTAAAAATACAATTAAACTATGTATATAAGAATACAAATACTTCTATGGGAGTTTCTCTAACTGACAACCATCACGTAAGAGCTATTGTGATTATACAACGGTTTGTCTCATGCTGCCAGGGCCGTCCTATACCTTGCCCAGGGTATAGAACCTCACTACTAAGTGGATCCACTAGTCTATGCTAAAAAAACACTAAGGAATCATCTAAAAAGTAAAGTAGAAAACTTAGCATCCTTAGTGGTTCCTACCACACTAAGTTTAGTGTTTTGGGCTTGCTCTAGAGAGAAGTGCAGAACCAAAGTAGAAAACTTACCATCCTTAGTAGTGGGTTACCATGATATCAGCTTGAGAAAGTGAAACATGGGATCTATCCTTTGTATCTAGCACGAGAGAGTGGATTTGATGAGGACAAGGGCTGGGCAACTTCGAATTAGTAATGAATTTCGAGAGAATTCGATATAGAAAAGGTAATTGTTCGAGAGAAAATTACCTTACATATGGTCCTACCTACCCACGACAAATTATCCTATTGTGAGCATCGACGTTCATCCACTAAGTTAAAATTCAATAATTGGTTAGTCAATTCCCCAAGTTCTACCTTAATAGTTGATCATTTTGTGATGAAGTGTGAAATCAGAGTGATAATCATAATTTGATATTTGAAACTAAAACCAAAGAGGTGCAACAAGTGTTCAATTGACGAGATTGTTGTCATATTTTCATCATTGAATTTGAAGGATAAACTACTCTCTGTGGGATCGACCCAACCCATTTAGTTGGGTTATTGTACTAACTAGCGATTGTTGACACTTAGAATTGGATGAAGTGTCCTGATACGTTAATCAAAATGGCGCCGCTTCCGGGGAGTAGCATTTCTTAGAGTTCTTTGATCGAAAATTTGACACTTTTGAATTGGTTGGTTGTAATTGAGTTGGGCTAGGCTGCTTGGTGTAAGTGTGTACAGACTACATAGAGGCAAGAATGAGTGAAGAAGAAACGAATGATATTCAAGCAGATCATCGGGACGGTATCAATGATATCAATAGTGTTTACAACGCAACTCAAGCAGTTGAAATGGGTGTAATTTGCAAACCACAAGCTGAGGGAAATGCAATATTTGAAGTCACTAGAACAATTCTTCATCTCCTCCAAATGAGGGGACTTTATGGAGGACTAGAGCACGAATACCCACATGAGCATGTAAGAAATTTTCCAGAGGTATGCAGCCCATTTTCGTTCAAGAATGTGTCACAAGAGTCAATTCGGCTTCGGTTGTTCCCACTATCTTTGACCGGGGAAGCTAGCAAGTGGTTGGCCGAGTTACCAAGCAATTCCATCACATCATGGGAGGAACTGATTATAGCATTCAATGCAATGTTCTTTCCTCCATCAAGGATGATGAAACTTAGAGACGATATTCAATGTTTCAAGCGATAGGACGAGGAACCCATCCATGAAACGTGGGTGAGGTTTAAGAAACTCTTAATTAAATGCCCAACTCATGGGCTACCAAACAATTTTCTACTCCAATATTTTTACCGGAGTTTTGATTTGGTCAATAAAGGAGTGACCGATCTATTCGTACGAGGGGGAATAATGTTACAACCATTTAAGGTGGCTTCATTTCTTCTTGATGACATGACCAAAATAAATCAAGAGTGGTACACCCAAGAGGATCAAGTCTCTCCATTTTGTTTTAGATTGACTCATGGACAACTTGATAAAGAGAGAGAGAGGGATGAAAACATCAAGAAGAGCAAAGGAGACACTATCAAGATTGGGCTAAGCAAAGTGATTATTGGAGAAGGGAAGATGATCATGATGAGAACCACACTCACTCGAGTGAGAGCCCAAAATCGAAAGGGAGTGCAAGTAGTCCCCGGGTGAATGATTCGTTGTCACGCATACTTGATAAAGTTGAAGGTTCGGATGATTTGTTGAAGGGGATGAAATATGACTTTTCATCACTGAACATTAAAGTGAATTCTCATGCCGATGGCATCAAGATACTTGAAGGTCAGTTGAGTTTACTATCATAACAATTGAAACCAAAGATGACAATGGAAGATGATGATAGAGGGCTGGCGGTGGTTACTCGTAGTGGAAATGTAGCAATGGGTAATGTGACGGGCAATGAAGAAGCTCAAAAGCATGAAGAAGATGAAGGCACGGAGAAAGAAGAGACACATATTCATCAAAGCATTGCCAAAGAACCACAGAACGAAATGCAGCAACATCGTCCGATGCCAAAAGTCATGCAACCTTTACCCAAAATATCTCCCCCATTTCCCCAACGTCTAAATAAGAAGAATGAGGATGAGAAATTCAAGAAGTTTTATCAGTATTCAAGACAGTATCAATTAATCTCCCTCTTGTGGAAGCATTGTTGGAAATGCCGGGTTACGCCAAGTTTATGAAGGAATTAGTCACAAAGAAAAGGAGCTTGGATTTTGAGACAATCAAAGTTTCCCATAATTGTAGTGCAATTATGACTAAGGAGATGATTAAAAAAAGAGAGGATCCCAGAGCATTCACCATCCCATGCACAATTGGCATGCTCCAATTTACTAAAGCTTTATGCGATTTGGGAGTAAGCATCAACTTAATGCCATATGCAATCTATAAACAACTTGGGTTGGGTGAACCAAAAGCTACTACGATGAGACTTTTGATTGCAGACCGATCCATCAAACATCCCATGGGGATACTATATGACATCTTGGTAAAGGTTGACCGATTCATTTTTTTGGCTGATTTTGTTATTCTCGATTGTGAAATAGATGCTGAAATTCACATTATTTTGGAAAGACCATTATTGGCAACCGGGAGAGCATTGGTGGATGTTGAAAGCGGAGAATTCAAGTTTTGGGTGAATGAAGATGAAGTGACTTTCAATGTTTGTAAGTCTATGAAACACCCAAGCGATATTCATATGGTCTCCACTGTTGATGTTATTGATGAAGCAGTAGCTAGTGTGAGCCATTTGATGTGTATGAGTGAACCACTTGAAGCCGCTAACTATGATGAATTCGAAATTCAAGGCTATGAAGAGGTTGTAGCTGCTCTTTCAGGTTTGGGGGGTATTCAAAGACTCCATTAAAGTTGAACATAGATCTAAAGAATCGAGAAAGTCCTGCCGCAAAACCATCAACAGAAGATCCACCAAATTTGGAGTTGAAAGTACTTTCTTCCCATTTCTAATATGCCTTTTTGGGGACAAACAACACCTTACCGGTAATCATTGCAGTTGATTTACTTGAATGGGAGACAAAATTGCTCCTTGAGGTGTTGAGAAGGCATATTAAAGCTATAAGTTGGACAATCGCTGACATAGTAGGCATGTCTCCCGATATTTGCACTCACAAAATTTAGCTTGATAGTGAGTGCAAACCGAGCGTTGAACATCAGCGGAGATTGAAACCACCAATGCAAGAGGTAGTGAAAAAGGATATAATAAAGTGATTAGACGTAGGTGTGATCTACCCTATCGTGGATAGCAAATGGGTAAGTCTGGTACAATGTGTACCGAAGAAAGGAGGTATCATTGTGATCCCAAATTAAAAGGGGGAGCTTGTATCTATGAGACATGTGACCAGATGGAGAGTATGCATGGATTACCGAAAGTTAAATTCGTGGACTGAAAAGGATCACTTTACCATGCCTATCATGGATCAAATGCTTGATCGACTCTTAGAGAGAGGTTGGTATTGCTTTTTGGATGGGTATTCCAGTTACAACCAAATCTCCATCGCTCCGGAAGACCAAGAGAATACCACCTTCACATGTCTTTATGGGACTTTTGCCTTTAAAAGGATGCCATTCAGGTTATGTAATACTCCGGCAACATTCCAACGTTGCATGCTATCCATTTTTGCTGACATGGTGGAAGATTCAATGGAGGTATTTATGGATGACTTCTCAGTTGTGGGTGACACCTTTGAGGCATGTTTAGAGCACTTGGGACAAGTTCTCCAAAGATGTGTGGAGACAAACTTGGTCCTCAACTAGGAAAAATATCACCTCATGGTTAAAGAAGGTATAGTACTTGGTCACAAGGTGTCGCAAAAGGGGTTGGAGGTGGATAAAGCGAATATTGAAGTGGTTGAGAAATTACCACCACCAATTTCAATAAAGGGAGTTCGTAGTTTTTTGGGACATGCCAGATTCTACCGAAGGTTCATCAAAGACTTATCTAAGATTGCACATCCTCTATGCAAACTCTTAGAGAAAGAGGTAAAATTTCACTTTGATGACGCTAGTATGGTGGCTTTCAGGCGTCTGAAGGAGAAGTTGGTATCCACCCTAGTCATCATTATTCCTGATTGGTCAGAATCTTTCGAAGTAATGTGTGATGCAAGCGGAACGGCATTAGGTGTTGTGCTAGGGCAAAAACGCAACAAACTATTTCACCTAATTTACTACGCATGCAAGACTCTAAACAGTGTTCAACATAACTATACTGTTACTCAACAAGAGTTGCTTGTGGTAGTTTATGCGTTTGAGAAATTTCGGGCATATTTACTAGGTACTAAAGTGGTTGTTCACACTGATCCAAGAATTCGACTTTGAGGTCAAAGATATGAGGGGTTGTGAAAATTAAGTGGCTGACCAATTATCGAGATTAGAAGGTAAGGAAAATGACGAGCTTGAGATTGAAATAAATGATTATTTTCCTGATGAGCAGGTAGTCATGGTAACTCTCAAACAACCTCTTTGGTATGCTGATTTTTCCAATTATGTAGTGTGTGGTCTAATGCCGGACGGCCTGAACTTCTCTCAACGAAAGAGGTTCTTATTCGATGTTAAGAAGTTCTTCTGGGATGAACCATATCTATTCAGAGAATATGTTGATGATATCATTAGAGGATGTGTTCCGGAAGAAGAAGCCATTGATATTCTCCATGCTTCACCAGTTGGAGGTCATCATGGTGGTGTATGTACAGCTGCTAAAGTTCTACAAAGTGGGTATTACTGGCCATCTCTCTATAAAGATGCTCATGATTTTGTTAAGAAGTGCACTCAATGTCAGAAACAAGGTGGAGTGTCCAAAATACACGAGTTACCTCTTACTCCCATCTTAGAAGTTGAGGTATTTGATGTTTGGGGAATAGATTTTATGGGCCCATTTGTGAGTTCATTTGGAAATAAGTATATCTTGGTGGATGTAAATTATGTTTCCAAATGGGTGGAGGTTGTTGCACTTCCAAACAATGAAGGGGATCCCACTTTTGCAACAAGTAGTTCTCAGTTGCATTGAACAAGTATGGAGTGAAACACAAAGTAGCAACTCCGTATCATCCCCAAATGAGTGGCCAGCTCGAAGTGTCAAACCGGGAGATCAAAAGCATCTTGGCCAAGACAGTGAATGCCAACAGAACTGATTGGTCTCGAAAGCTCGATGATGCACTATGGGCATATTGTACCGCTTACAAAACATCAATCGGGATGTCTCCGTATCAGCTAGTTTTTGGTAAATCTTGCCATCTACCAGTTGAATTGGAAGACAAAGCATTGTGAGCATTGAATGCTTTAAATCTGGACTGGACAAAGACCTCAAAGGAGAGAGTAGAGTATTTTAATGAGTTGGATGAATTCAGATTCAAAGCTTATGAAAGCTCAGCCCTTTCCTAGACTTTTTCTAGGAAAGCTCAAGTCCAAATAGTCGGGACCGTTTAGAGTGACGCGAGTGTTCACAAATGGTGCCATCGAAGTTGAAGGTCAAGAAGGACCTGCATTTAAGGTGAATGGACAACGCTTGAAACTATACTTTGGCGAGTGCCAAGAGATCTCTCTAATTGAGGTGGTGTATTTTGAAGATGCTTGAGAGCATTTCCACGTTGTGCCACGATGTTAAATAAGACACTTCTTTGGAGGCAACCCAAGTATTAATGTTTTAAATAATATGTGTGTTAATTTTGTAGGTGAAGGATAACGTGCGAGCAGAAGATGAATCGGTGAATTGCCAAAGCCGTTCGGCGAGTACGACCTAGTCCACCTTACAGATAGCAAAGAAAGGGCTGAGATTTTGGAATATTCGGTGAGAGACCTATATCACTCAGCGAATCACCGAATTTCTTAGGCGACCCGACTTTTCTCGCCTTTTCTACTTCAGCGCTGGCAATGTCACTCTGTGATTATTCAGCGATGTTCCAAGTCCAGTATGCGAGTCGCCGTTATGTTCAGCGACCTTCTACATCTCCACCGATTTGCCCATTCTGAGGGTTTCATACACTAGAAATAAGGGCGAGATACCGCTCCATGGGCGAATCGCCGAATCATTCCGCGACTGGTTCACTTTATCGCCAACTGGGCACTTAGTGAAGATTCCTTGTTACCTCACTCTACATGTTTACATACTAGAATTTTATCTTTATTTGTTGGTTTTCCTTTATTGTCTTATTTTTCTTTTTGAGGTAGTGTCCGTTCTCTAATCACATTGAGACAATGTTGAATGCTTTTGGTGGGGGTGAACTACCTGGACCCTGGACCCTTATGATTTTGTCTAATGGTGGTTGTTCTCTTGCAAATTTAAGTATCAGTCCTGATCAATACCGATGACTTGAATAGTGCTCTTTATCGAACAAAAATGAATGTATGGCTACGATGAGGCCAAATGAAGTTGCATAGACAATATGTGAACTTTTTGCATCTCGTTGTGACTAGCCAAGTATCAAATTGAGTCTCTTGTGATGAACAATGCACACCAGCGAAAGTGTGGAGTCTTGTTTGACATTGGTGTCAATGCCTTGTGTGATGAGCTTACCGTGAACCATGTGTGATGACACCTAGAATTTTCCCCGTTGATCCGGTTGACTAAGTGATGCAAGCTCTTGAGATGATCTTAGGCAACTATGAAGAGTGTGAAAAAAAGTTGATATTATACCTCTTTTTGTGGCCTACCTTATGAGTGTGTGAACCTCGATTGAACACCCTTTGAGCCTTAACCTTTTTTTGGAAGAAACTTGATGAAATTATGACCTTTCTTTATCCATCACCCATAATCCTCATGATTTGTGGTTAGTTTGAATAGCCAACATAGGCCAAAAGCCTAAGTTGGGGGTGTAGTGAAAAGAGAGGGTAAATCAAGAAATTCAAAGAAGTCCCCTTGACCTATGATTTTGAGAAAGATGGAATCCCCTCCATAAAAAAAAAAGAATGAAAAAGTTGTGGAATAAAGTTGTGAAAATGCAAAGAAAATGGGGTGTCCAACAGTTCATGGAAGATAAATAATGGGGTGACTTTTGAGCACGAATGAGAATGATAAACGAAAGGAAAGAAAGTGTTGTTCACACCACATTTCATGAGGGTTACATCCATTGAGCCTGAATGACCATACCTTTGCACTCAGCCCCGTTACAGGACTTGAAAAGACCTTTCTGATCTTGAGTGAGCTGAAACAAATGTTGATTAAAAAATAAGGGCAAACCTATGGGTGAAATCATGCATTGTGTTCATCTTTGTGAGTGTGAGTGTTGCATTTGATTCCAAAGCTTTAAATTATTGAACCATTGTGTGTGAATATGGAATCATTCTTTGTGTGATGGAATTTAAGTACCTTTGCTGAGCTCGAACTTGCATTAGAAGCAAGTATTGTGAACTTGAGAGTCCTTGATAATGGTGAGTCACAACTTGAATCTTTGAGTGCGAAATTGATCCTTGCATGAATAAGTTGAGTCTTTTTGTGTGCATTCATAATTGAGCCTTGTGTAGCACTGTTTGAGACATCCTTTTTGAACTGCTGAACTTGAGTTTTACTTGAGGACAAGCAAAGGTTTAAGTTAGGGGTGTTGATGAGTCCACAATTTGGACTTATTTAGGGTTTATTTTAATAGATTTAGTGTCCTAAATTTCTTATTTTATGCCAATAGCTGACATAAATCCTTGATTTCAAGGTATGTGGATTGAGGAACAAAGCATGGACACTATACTGCAAAAAGGAACGTAACGAGCCAAAAGAATGAAGAAATAAAGGCCTGGTGATCGCCAATGTCACTCGGTGAATCGCCAAATTGCCACTCCACTGTCTAAAGTTACAGAGTGCTGGAGCTAAACAGGGGTAACTTCGGCGAGCAGAAAATCCACTCGGCAAGTCACCGATGACTTCAGCGAGTTACCGACGACTTCGGTGAAGGATGACCAGGTCGCCAAAAGGTGCTAATGGAGACCTAAGCAAGTGCTGATAGGTGATGTAAAAGAAGTAAGGGCGATTCACAAAATCATCCGGCGATCCCAACCTATATCGCCTAAAGTTACAATAACTGAACCAAGAAGGAGTGAAAATTGAAGGCGAGATGAAGCACAATCGGCGAGTCATCGAACAGTCGGCGAAGCCCAACTTACCTCGCCGATCGATCTTAAACGGTCACACTTCAGACTTGTTGAAATTGATTTTTGCTTGAGAGAGAAAGCATTAAAAAAGGGGAAGAAATAGAAAATAGAGGGAAAAAACATTACCATTGGGATTTTCGAATTGACTTTTGCAAGATTTTTGCTTGAAATTTTGTAATAAAGAAGAATTTAGTAAACTTTAACTTTAAATTTCAATTACCCATCTATGGAAAACATGGCAGATGTTGATTTTCCTACTTTTGCTATGAGTGGCTAAAACCCTTCTCTTGGGGTTTTGACTATAAAGCCAAATTGTTGAATTTTACTAAGTGGATGTCGTTGGATTGCGAATAAAGGCATTGATTTGAAGTGGGTCTGAGTTGCTACTATGTTTTGAGGTCATCGTGCATGATTAGTGTAACAAGTTCAGTGTTTTGGGCTTGCTCGAGAGAGAAATGCAGAACAAAAGTAGAAAACTTGGCATCCTTAGTAGTGGGTTAACATGATTTTAGCTTGAGAAAGTGAAACATGGGATCTATCCTTTGTGTCTAGCTCGAGAGAGTGGATTTAATGAGGACAAGAGCTGGGCAACTTCGAATTAGTGTTGAAGTTCGAGAGAATTCAACATAAAAATGGTAATTGTTCGAGAGAAAATTACCTTACACATGGTCCTACCTACCCACGACAAATTATCCTATTGTGAGTATCGACGTTCATCCACTAAGTTAAAATTCAATAATTGGTTGGTCAATTCCCTAAGTTCTACCTTAATAGTTGATCATTTTGTGTTGAAGTGTGAAATTGGAGTGATAATCATAATTTGATATTTGAAACTAAAACCAAAATGGTGCAACAAGTGTTCAATTGACAAGATTGTTGTCCTATTTTCATCATTGAATTTGGAGGATAAACTACTCTCTGTGGGATCAACCGCAATTCATTTAGTTGGGTTATTGTACTAACTAGAGATCATTGACACTTAGAATTGGATGAAGTGTCCTAATATCGGGTGAAGGGATCCGAGTTGATACTCAGAAGATTAAAGCAATGCAGAACTGGCCCAGACCCACATCTCTAACTGAGATAAGGAGTTTCTTGGGATTGGCTGGTTACTATAGAAGGTTCGTCGAGGTATTTTCATCTATTTAATCCCCCTTGAAAAAGTTGACCCAAAAAACAGTTAAGGGTCTGACGCTTGTGAGAAAAGATTTCAGGAATTGAAAACTCGGTTGACTACTGCCTAGTATTGAACCTACCAGAGGGCACAAAAGGTTTTGTGGTGTACTGTGATGCGTCCAGAGTTGGACTTGGTTGTGTATTGATGCAGAATGGTAAGGTTATAACCTATGCCTCCTGACAACTCAATATTCACGAGAGAAATTATCTGACTCATGATCTCAAGTTGGAAGCAGTAGTATTTGCTCTAAAAATATGGCGTCACTATCTCTATGGGGTTCATGTAGATGTGTTCACCGACCACAAGAGTCTCCAGTATGTATTCAGTCAGAGAGAGTTTAATCTCAAACATAGGAAGTGGTTAAAGTTGCTCAAGGATTACAACATGAGTATCCGCTATCACCCAGGTAAGGCTAATGTTGTTGTTGATGCTTTCAGCAAGTTATCTATGGGAAGTATTGCCCATGTTGAGGAAGGCAAGAAAGAATTGGCCAAAGATGTGCATAGACTTGTCCATTTGGGAGTCTAATTGATAGATTCCGATGAAGGTGGACTTGTGGTGATGAATGGGCCACGCTGAATCATCACTAGTGTCTGAGGTGACGGAGAAAAAAAAACCACGAACCTATTTTACTTGAAATAAAAGAAAATGTCCATAAGCAAAAGGTGATGAATTTTTAATAAGGAGGAGACGACGTGTTCAGATATCAAGGTAGACTATGTGTACCAAAAGTGGATGAACTCCAAAAGAGAATCATGGTAGAGGCTCATAGTTCCAGATATTCAATCCATCCTGGTTCTACAAAAATGTACCACAACTTGAGAGAAGTTTATTGGTGAAGCAGTATGAAGAGGTGTATTGCAGAGTTTGTTGCTAAGTGTCCAAACTGCTAAAAAGTCAAGGTAGAGCACCAAACACCGATGATGTGGCTCAGAAATTAGGTCTTCTAGAATGAAAGTGAGAGATGATTAATATGGATATCATTAGTGGCTTGTCGCGTTCTCACAGGCAGCATGATTCGATTTGGGAGATTGTAGACCGGATGACTAAATCAGTCCATTTCTTGCCCGTAAAGGCTACCAATTTAGCCAAAGATTATGTGAGATTATATATTTAAGAGATAGTCCGACTTCATGGAGTTCCTATGTCGATCATTTCAGATAGAGGGGCACAATTCACTCCTCAATTATGGAAGTCATTTAAAAAAGGTTTGGGTTTGAAGCTGAACCTTAGTACTGTTTTGCATCCTCAGACTGATGGATAAGCAAAGCGTACAATCCAGACCCTAGAGGATATATTGAGGGCCTGTGTCATAGACTTCAAAGGTAATTGGGATGATCACTTGCCTCTCATAGAGTTTGTGTATAATAATAGTTATCACTCTTGTATCTAGATGACTCCCTGTGAGGCTCTATATGGGAGAAGATGTAGATCTCGTATTGGTTGGTTTGAAATTGGTGAAGCTGAGTTGATAGGGCCACACTTGGTTCATCAAGCCACGGAGAAGGTGAAGATTATCCAAAGGCTAAAAACATCATAGAGTCATCAAAAATCCTATAAAAATGTTAGGAGAAGAGACTTAGAATTTGAAGTTGATGATTGGGTCTATTTAAAGGTTTCAACCATAAAGGGTGTTATGAGATTTGGTAAGAAAGGAAACTCAGTGCCCGGTATATTGTTCCTTATAGGATATCCAAGAGGGTTCACAAGGTAGCTTATGAATTGGATATACCTTCAGAATTAGCAGTAATTCATCCGGTGTTCCATTTATCCATGTTAAAGAATTGTTTGGGCGATCTTTTATTCAATGTATCTATTGAGATATTGGTATCAAGGACATCTTATCTTATGAGGAGGTGCCCGTTCATATTCTTAATCATCAAGTTCGCAACTTGAGAACCAAAGAGGTTGCATTAGTCAAGGTCTTATGGAGGAATCAATTTGTTGAGGAATCTACTTGGGAGGCTGAGAAAGATATGAAGAGGAGGTACCAACATCTCTTTCTTTTCGAAGAAATTTCTAACCTAACTCTTTGTAAAGTACTCTTTAAGTTGATATACAGAGTTGTGTAAATTGCATGTTAGGTGCTTTAGTTGGGTGGTTAAATGCTTTCCACCCTTGTTTTACTCAGTGCAATCTCATTCAAGGACGAATGTTCCCAAGGGGGAGATATTGCAACACCTTGAACTTCATGAAATTTTCAAGATTGGGGTCAACTTAAAACTACCATATCTTTTAGCACATAACGAGTTATCTGGCCCATGAGGTATCAAATTGAAGGTCTTTGAGTACTCTTTTCAACGACACCAAGTTTACCTCAGTCCGAGTATTGAGTAAAAAGATAGGACTAATTTACAAGAGAAGCTCAAACTTGGCAGCAGCTCTGCGATGGCTCCGCGTTACGGAGTGAATACGGACCTCACTATGCGCTGGAAAAATATACCGACTTCCAACTCATTTTTTCAAGGGTATTTTAGTCCTACAAACCCTTGGGAATTCGTCTAAATTACCCTAAACATGTAGAAATATCAGTTTTCATAATCAAATCCTCTCATTCACTCCTAAATTTCTACGTTCAAGAATTTCAAGGAACGCTAAGGCTAGGGTTCATGTCCCCACGATTTTATTTCAAGTTTCTTCAAGAACATTGTTCATCCAAGTATGTAAGGCTTGTCAGAGTGTTGGACTTGTTTGTCCACATGCCCTACCTATCGATTTAGTCAAGAACTTGTTACACCTAAAGGATATGTTCATGATTCTTGAATTTGAATTTCATTCTTTAACAATTGAAGTTGATTTCTTGTTATTTTTAGAATCTTGTAATGTTGTTCATGCTTAGAATCACAAGAACCCTATGAATTTATAAAGTTATGTTTTAAAAAAATAGTATGAAGGTTTTCATGTATTGACTTTGGGTTTGAGAAATAAGAAGAGTTTAGGAGAAATTTTCCAACTCTAATCTCGTTTGAAGCGTTAATTCCGCCAGAAAAAATCATCAAAATTGATGAGGAAGACTGGGGCAGCGCGCCAGTAGTGCGCCCAAACTCAGCCCCATTCAACTTGAGTCTGGTGCGACACGCCTCCAATACGCCAGGGGTCACTGTCGGTTTTTTCCTTGTTTCATCCGGCGCGTGTTCCTTAAAGTTGTGGTTATGTTTCTAGTTTCCCCTCTTTTTATTAACTCCTATAAACTCCATTTACCTCTAAAAATCCTTGCATATCCTAATCACAAGTCTCTGGGTTCATTTAAAGTTAAAGTAGGTTTAAGAGGAAAGTTTAAAAGTTTTATTTTCTAAAAAGTATAAGAGCTTTCAATTTTTATATATGAATTTTGGACTTGAAAGATAGGTCCATAAGTATACGTTTTAAAAGTAAGTTTTCAACAGAGTTTTTAAAGGAAGAAACATATGATTTCATATGTATTATTGACAGTTGAGATAAAGAAAGAGTATGATTAATGTTCTTGAAAAGTACCTTTGTAATGTAATAGTCCCTTTCTTTGTAAAGGGTTAATTGAGCATAAAGTTATATTGATTATTTTGGGAGTAGTATCGTGACCCGAATCTGGTTAGAGTCTTTTATAACTCGGAAGTTCCATAAAACTACGTAGCCAACGTAGGATAGGATAGAATTGACTCTTCATGTGACTCCTCACCACCTCTAAGAAGGCCTATTAGATATATCCAATCATCCTATACCTTGACAAAGTATAGGACGTCCCCTACAATGTGGGCAAAACGTTGTATCATTTCTAGGATCATGGTAATGGTTGTCGGTTAGAAAAACTCCCCATAAGTATATTATATTATTTTTATGTTGCTTTAATTGTATATAATATTGTAAAGCTTAAATGGTTTTCATGTCATATTCATGTATTGATCTAGTTATCTTGCTTTATGTCATTTAAGCTAGTAGATTGTGTACTCTAACCTTATCACTTACAAGTACATTCAATGTACTGATGTCATTCGGCCTGCATCGTTTTATGATGCAGATAAAGGTGTTCAGGATCATCAACATGATCTTCATTAAGGTCACTATTCATTCGCAGACAGTAGTTAGTGAGGCCTCCTTACTTCCAGGAGACCCCGGTTTCATTTCAGTTTTAGTAGTAGTTTAGGTGTTGTGAGTCTTGTCCTGACACCTATCTTGAATTGTTAGAGCCTTCATAGACAGACTAAATTAGATGTTTCCATTATTTTCTCAAGATGTTTTATTTAGCTTATGATTCATGTTAAGTGTTTTGCAAGACTGTACTTTTAAGACTTTTTTAAATGTCTAAGTGGTCACCTATTTTAAGATTCCGCGTATTGTTTAGTGTCATGTAAGTCATGTAGCCAGGCTAGAATTCTCTTGGGGATTAGATTTGGTTCTCGAGTGCCAGTTACATCCAGGGTGTAGGCTCGGGTCGTGACATGCTACTCGTACTATGTTACAAATAAGTTCAAAGTCACATTCTTAATTCTCTTAATTACAATGACTCTTGATACTTAACTTTATATTGAATAATGTATTTATTTAAAATGTAAAATATACCCTTTAATGAATTTGTATGTAAGCCAAGCAATACCAGAATAATTAGAAATTTGTGAAAGCCATTTTTTCAATCTTTTCCTCATAGCTAATTCTTTCTTTTGTTCTCTTTTTTGTGTGTATTTTTAAAGGTATTTTCTTTCTTACCGTATTTTGTTTTCTAATTTTAATTAAAAAAAATTATCTTGTAGTGAACTTGATATAATAATTCTTTAGGTTGGTGAACAGACGAACACTAGAAAGTAAATTGTGATGAAGAAGTCTGAACTAAAAGATTATTTATGTGAAAAAATTATAATTCCAATTAAAGAGTATGTACCTTAGACTTGGAATAACAATTGTTACAAAATATAGGTAAATTTAATTTATTTTTCAAAGCTTCTATTTTATGATTTATTAAATTAAATTAATGGTATTAGTATAGAACTCTATTTTAGTTCTTTTCATAACCGTGCAAAGCGCGGCCAAGTACACTAGTTTAAAAATATGGACAAATAATTAGATTTTTTCAAGTTCCGTAAATGAGTTTATTTTGATGTATTAAAGCAGGGGTAGAAGCACCATAAAAAGTCAAGTGGTAGCTTAAATATTTGACATATAATTAATTAATAACTAGTTTACCTGTCTACGCTTCTCGAGGTTATAAAAAAGATTAAATATATTTTTAAATAATTAATGTCACTACTTGATAAATATTCTAACAAATAATCTAACAAAAAAGAGAAATACAAATTAAGTTACAATTCTAATTACATATACAGAAAAATTGCTGAAAAATATTCTCATGCTACAATTTCAATTTAAAATTGTTGAATAAAAAAGACAAAAGGATAAAAGTTGATATGAAAGGTTTCATTTAATTGACAAGATAATTATCATAGTTTCATAATAAATTCAACTATTCTTATACCAATATTATTGGTTGAACCAACAATATTAAATCTATTCGATCATAAATTATGTAAAAAAAAATTGTATAAATAACTCTATAATAAAAATAAACAATAAAGATATATTTGTGGTAAACCATGTTGATAAAAAAAATACTTGAATAATATTCGAACATAGTTATGCATAAAATTTCCATGTTGATAAAAAACACTTGAATAATGTCGTAACACAGTTATGCACGAAATTCATAAGTTAGAGCAATTTTACTTTTTTTACTTGGATAATATGATTGCTCGCTTACTATACTAACTTACAACTACTAGATAAAAATCAAGAAACACTCGCCCACTAAAACCTCATGACGAGTAGTCAATCTTTATCTCTCAGTCTTCATACTTACAATTTACCGTCACACTTTATTTAACAACTTAAGTACTATTTACCCATTCGCTATATATCATCGCCTAGTTAGTTTTGTAACCCTCTCAATATTATGGGCTCTCCCAAAAAATCATAAGCCTAGCTTAGATATATCACCTTAGAATACTCCTGCTCTTCTATTCAACACCTACACTTGGTCGTTACTAACACAATGACACATCATCATAAACTCATTTCTAGTTAAAATATACTCTAACTCATCCTAAATAGTAACTCTTACTCTACCTCCTATCATGAAATCTTCCAAAACTCATCACTTCTTAGTCTACCCATAACGAAAATTTCTCATTAATAACGTATTGGGTGCATGACTACAATAACATAATTTTCTTCATCACTATCTCCCTTTCTTAGATTACTGAATTGTTGCATGCATTCTTCTAACTTTGGGTACTTTTACTACTACTGCTTATAATCCCATAACTCATACAATCTTTTCGGGTGCAATTACTAACCAAACTCTAAAATACACTTCCTCATAGGGGTCTCAATTGAAAAAAGGTTCAGAGAAAAGAGTCTGGGAATATGTTTCGCTTTTAGCTCGAACGCACGATTCATATGAATAAAAGTTCGTTATTTCAAATTTCAACACTTCAGCTCACTCACGGGCTTCTCTCAAGCCCATCTATATTCTCATGAGTACCTCAAGACTTTTTCTGAGAGTAACTCATTGATATGGAACTGGATTTGCTTTTCAACTACCTTGAGTATGAAGGGTAGTTGAATGAATATGAGAAACACACGAGTATGAATAAGTTCCTTATGACTCTGCTCTATTACACGATTTAGAGTATGAAATAAGGGAAACTTTTCTTAGATGTCCGTACTCCCTCATTTATAGAAGTGGGGGGCGCACAACCATAAAGAAGATCCTACTTGACACAACTTCATAGACACCCTTGGACACTTGAACCTGGCTCTGACACAAAGTTTTTCATGACCCGAGCCTACACCCTGGACGTTGCCGGCACTCGAGAACTATTTCTAGTCCCCAAGCAAACCCTTATCATGGTTGACCACAGCAGAAGACTAACTCAAGCATACATAAGCTTAAAACTGAATTAAATTCATTAAACTCAAATACTCAACTTTCTTTTTAAAAAAAGGTCAATCTGAACAATACTCATTGAGAATACTTATAGTTTGTAAGACAACTCAAAGAAAGAAAATGCTAAAGGACACCTCGACTCTATCTATCGATGAAGCCTCTACTATTACAAAAGGATATCGAGACAAGACCCACGACATCTAGGAACTACTAATTGTGAGGTAAAGATGAAGTCCTCCGAAATATAACAAGGTTCAACAAAGCTGACTGGAAGGTCAGATGATCTCAATGAAACACCTGTTGATGATTTCGAGCACATGTAACTGCATTATAAAATGATGAAGGTCGAATGAAATCGGTACATTGAATGTACGAGTATGTGATAAGGTTAGAGTAAACAACTTATACTACATGAATGACTGAAAGCAACATGACTGGATAAATACATGAATATGAAGTGGAAACCATTTAAGCTTTTCAATAAAGTATACATCAAAATAATATACTTTACTTTTGGGGAGTTACTCTAACCGACAGCCGTTACCATGAGCCTGGCAATGATACAACGTTTCGCCTCACATTACCAGGGTCATCTTATACTTTGCCAAGGTATAGGATGATATTGTGACTATGGATCCATCTAATTGGCCTTCTAAGGGCAGTGAGGAGTCGCTTGAAAAATCAAAGCTATCATATCCTACGCTGGCTACATAGTTCTATGGGACTTCCGAATCATAAAAAACTCTAACCCAATTCAGTGCTCGATACTACTCCCAAAATAAGTGATATAACTATATGCTCAATGTTTAAAAACATATTCTTCCTCTAGTTTGAGATAATTGCTCAAATTATCCTCTTAAAAGAGGTAACTGCTCTTGAAATATCTTGAACTCACAACTCATTTAGAAATCAAAGTTTCTCTTTTATCAATGTAAAAACTAACACCTTTGGGAATAGTTAGTTCCTTTATACTCATACATAATTCATACTAGAAGACTCTTTCTCAAAAATATTTCAAAATCGTATTGTAATATGATCATTGATGACTCGGGAAGTCATATTGCATAAACATTGATGACATATCTAGATACCATACTACTTAAATATTGATGCCATACTCAATTTTCATACTAATCATGTTTTAGAAACTTTTTTTCTCAAAACTTATATTTTCTTCCTCAAAACTCAGTTTAAAACACATGTGTTGGCTTTAAAAAGCTTCTTAAGATTTATAACTCAATTCATAGGGTTCATACGAAACTATAGACATGAATGACTCAACTCAGGGACATTTATAGCAATATGAAAACTCAATACTCAAAACTCAAGAACTCAAGAATTGAAGGACTCAAGAACTCGAAACTCATAACTCAACGATACTACTCCTCTCAAGGATACTTGATTCATAGAGTTCATGCAGAATTATGTTCATGAACGACTCAACTCAAGGATCTCAATAACAATGTAGACTCATGAATACAATTCTTCTCATTCTCATGCTCTTTTACTCAAGACTTAGTTCAAGTCTATGGTTGATTTCAAAAGAATTCTCAAATTTGACTCAAAGGACCCTCTTGAACTTTCCTCTTAATCTCTCTTTAATTTTAAATGTTATTTAAGAGATATGATTAGGATATGTAGGATCTTTCAATGATTAAAGAATTTTTCTAAAGTTAATATCAAGGAAAGAACGAAGACACGATTCAAAGGAACACGCACGAAATGAAGAATGTAGAAGAAAAAGGTCGGACGACTATGGAGTATCTGTGGCGCATCGCGCCAGCCCCCAAAGTACTGGAAGTACTTTGGGGTGCACTGTTGGCGCATTTCCCCAACCCTCCTGGCGCTATGGGGGTGAATTGCTCCAGCCCGGACCCAAAAATCTGACAAATTTTCTTGTAAATTTTGGGTCCTAACTCATCTAGAATTGATTAGTTTCTTCCAAACTCTCTTTGATTCATCAACCTAACACAAATTCATTGACATCTCACTCAAATTCTATCAGGAAACACCACTCATTCGCAAGACCCTCACCTTAAGAACTCAAAACCTCCATTGATAAAGAATGGGGCTAAAACTCAAAAACTACTCAAGAATCTTTACATAAACGATTTCATGAATGAATTAATGGAAGAACTACATGATTTTCATGAGGACGAACAAGTTCATCACTATGGGAAACCTCACATACCTGAAAAGAACTGCGTTATTGGCAAAAATCAACGAATCTTGAAGAATGCTTGAAAACCTCGCTTTTCTCCTCTTGAAACATTTCTCTAAAAGCCCTAACTGTTTTCTAACATGAATGGGTGATAAGAATTTGATTAGTCCCTTAATAGAGTCAGGAAAAATGTGTTAACACAAGTGGGGTAAAGGAAAAGACCAAAATACCCTTTCCTAAAATGGATGGAAAGCCTTAAATAGAGAGGCTTCACTCAAATGGGTATAACTTTGTTCTAAGAGTTCAGAATTTAGAAAACTTGGTGGCGTTGGAAAGAAGAATCATAGACCGTTGATTTGATAGCTCATAGGCCACATAATTCTTTATCTGCTAAAAGATATGGTAGTTTGAAGTTGACCCAAAAAAATCTCATAGTGAAACTCAATCATCTAGAAAGTTTTCAACTCAACTTTATGCTAGGGAATTTTAGTGACCTTAACATCTAAGAAAATTTAGAATCTCTCGATACAAATCATATTCACCATAAAGAATGACTCGAGCCTTAACTTAGAAATTTTCGGGAAGTTACATAATGACTCAACTTTTCAAATGATATCATGAACATAACTATTAACATAATTTAGGAGTTACGATCATCAAAAGTCATGAAAGTTGTAACGACCCTCTTGATCATTTTTATGAATTTTACCCATACTTCTAATTTTAACTCTTCTTGTAGCGTTTATATGCAATTTATGACTTGTGAGAATGAGTGATATAATTTTTAGATTTAATAAAGGGTTATTTTATTGCTAATAATAATGGGAAAAAAGAAAAAAAAATAATGGGTCAAGCCCAAAATAATAATAATAATAATAATAATAATAATAAATAAATAAAAAGGGAAAAAATCCCTAAACTATTGAAAGTGATGAAATGTTGAAAAAATGAATGGAACAGAGGAGAAAAATTACGCAGACGGAAAAAGAAAAGGGAGAAAAAAAGGGGAAAGGGAGGACAAAATTGGAATTTTCAGAGTTAAGGTAATGCTTCTCGTCCTTTCCGTTAATTTTTTATGTGATTATGAACAGATTTTTAGGTTAACAATGTGTATAATTTATGCTAAATTAAGAAAATATAGGTCTAGAGTTTTTACAACAAAATCATGATTTAAAGGTCGAATAATGATCTGTTTTAGATGAAATTTTGCATGCGAGTTTGTTTATTCATGGTAAACATAATTTGAAAGAAAATTTCAGATTCGAATTTGGTGGCTCGGAATGACACTTTGACCCGATTTTTTAGCCAAAACTAAATATAGTAATATGAGTGTTATTAGATTCGTATTCTTATGATGCTTATATATTTGATAGATCGGAAGCTCTTTGAAGCTTTATGAAATGGAAGACTCAAGCTCCGAAGTAATTGCTTGATTATTTGAGGCAAGTGGATTTCTAAACCCCTGTTAAGTGTATAGAATCGTGTATTTCCTCGTGGTATGTGTTAGAGAGTAATGGGACTTGGTGATGGGTTGAGTTGTCCATATTAAATAATTTTAATGATGAAAAATTGGTGATAAAAGGCAATGTGATTAATTATTGGTGTGTGATGTGTTGAGAATGGTTTGAAAGGAGTATTGATTCATCGTTGATGATGTATCACGATTGTGTTGTTGTGAATTGTGCATTGTTATGAAAATGGTCATCTCCTAATTATTTGTGTGAATATGTCATTTTCATTGGTCTGAGACATGGTTGTGAAAAGTGTTATGTGAATTGAGGAAGAATAAGAAATTAAAGATGATGTACCATTTCAAGAGAAGTGTCGCGCGCTGTAATGGATATTATGATTCAAGGGATGTGTTGCACGCCGCGACGGATTCTATTATTGAGGGATATATCACACACCACGATGGATTCTATTATCGAGAGAGGTGTCGCACGCCGTGACGGATGCATGGACAGATATGTCCCCCATGGGTCCTGGACTAAGAGACAACGGGTGTGTATCATTAGGTTAGACATGCATCACTATAATTGACATTACATTTCATTGCATTGCACATCTTTATCATTGGTGAACTTGACCTTGTGTGTTGCTGATTTTGTGAGTGCCTTTCAGTGGAACTTATGATTGAGTATATGAAATTGTTAGAGTGTTATTGTTGAGATGTGTGCTATGTAAATTGTGAACTATTAGGTTGGACTATTTTTTATGCCGGTTGTAGTTGTGGAGGTTCGGTTGTGGTGTAAGCAATACTTGTAGTTTATTCCCTTAGCTTGTGATTAGAAGTTTACTTGATGAATATCGTGTGGTTTGGTACTCATTCCTTGCTTCTACATTTTTGTAGGTTACGAGCTCGGATGTTCGTGATACTTTCTATTCTTTTCTTTTCTGAGGCTTCCTATGAAGATTTGTGAAGTAGTTATTTGTCATCTCAGTGGACCTTCTTACTCCTATATATGATCTTGTTCTATTTTAGAGACAACATCATTTTAAACTTATGCTTTCTTTCAATTCTAGTGTAATACATTAGAGACTTGTGCACGTGACAACCAGGTTTTGGGGGTATATTTAAATTTATTATAAATTTATGCATTATATTATAGTATTAAACTTTTATTCTCGTTTTACGTCCGCATTCACCATATTAGTTGGGTTTTAGGCTGACTTGTCTTGGTGGGATAAGACGAGTGCCATCACGTCTATTTATGGGTCGTGACAAAATGGTATCAGAGTCCCAGATTCATAAGTCCCATGCGTACACAAGCCGAGTCTAAGTTGAGTCTCGAGGATCAATACGGAGATGTTTGTACTTATCTTCTAGAGGCTATACTGACTTTTAGGAAAAATCTTCACTTTTCCAATCTCTATCGTGCATCCTTGTTCGGACTAGATTCCTATAACTTCATTCTACTCTCTCTATTATAGTGATGACTCGTGTGTGATTCTTCATGTAAGTCGTTGGTGTGTCGTGTATGGTTTGTAGTCTAGATATGGTTTAGAAGTGATAGAGTTATTAAAAGAATGTGTGGTTTGATTAAGAATGTTCAACAATTTGAAAGGGTTTAGTAAGGTTATGGCTTGATGATGCATTTTGAAGATATTTGAACGATGAGATTGAGCAATGGTCTGAGAGACTTAATTAACATGTTATATTTTTTAGGTTAGTTACCCCACCAGAGGGAATAGTACTTGTGACGTATAGGCAATATCTTGAATGGTTTGATAATTGGAAGTGGAATGATTAAATGGACGGCTAGATAATAAATATGGTAAATTTGGGATGATGAGAATGATATTGTGCTAATTGAGGTTAGAATCTCTACTATTATTTCATTGATAAGTGTATATCAAAGAGGGTCTTGATACGACTACTACAACGATATGGATGCTTACTTGGTTGGAGTTATGAAGCATGTTACTTCTGTGATCAACATGATCTAAGAAAGAATGCATATTGATTGGGATAGAGACAGAACAGATTTAATAATGTTTTACAGTTATTCAATGGATAGAAATGTGTGGGCTATTTGGGTACGATCTTCTCTTTATGTATGATGTATTCTAGTGGTGGATCTAACTTGCATTCACGGTGTGGTACTAGTTATATGCGGAAACGGATACGTCAATTTTCAAGTGATGATACTAACTACTTAAAAAGTTATCAATTTTACCACATGCTCATATAATGAGATTCCATGTTGCATTCACATTTTAGAAACCAACTAGTTTGTTACTATTCACACTTGGGTTAAACGTTAGTTTTAAGGAATGTTTTAGTGGTGGATCTTTGCTACGATATTAATGTGTTTAGGTTGTGAAGTGTATCCCGAGGATTCTAAATGAGAAATGGTGATTTCATCACAAGCTTCAAAAAAGTGGATCGATATCAAAATGAAAAGCTTATTGTGCAAAGGAAGTCTCAATGAGTATACTTGTGTGAAGGTCATTGAGGATTTTAGTAAGAAAGTGCATATAAAATTGAGTGAGTCCTTTGAATTTGGTTGGTATAGCTGAATTTTAGGTTTCATGTCAATGACAAGGTTGACTTCGTGGTGATGGTAAGGGCTAACTGAGCATGATGCTAATAAGAGCTTGTGATGGATTGTGATTGAGATACAACTATATGATAAGAATTATTGGTTAAATGAATTTTTGTATTGTAATAACGACTTGCGAGTATCTATGATTGTGGTTTGCTACTATTTGGTGAGTAGTGTGGTCATATAGAAAGTTTTAGGATGTGTGGAGACACCGCTTGAATGAATAGAAAGGAGCTAGTCTTAAATGGAAAGAATTAGTGGGATGTAGTTTATCTTTCAAAAGGATGAAAGAACAAAGATATTTACTTTGTTTGCAAAGGGCCAGAGATGTATTTTTAGAAAGAGTGGATAATTGGATTCAGAGATACGTGGTTCCATTTGTTTTGCCCAAACTGTTGTGATAGTGTTACATGTCATTCATACCAGTTAAAAGTTGTTGGATAAGATTTGAGAAAGAAGTCTACAGACGATTGACTCGAGTGTGGTGATAAGTTCTATTATGGTTTTGAGTTTGGTAACTGGTACGGTTGATTTTTTAATGAAGGATACGACAAGATCGATGAAGATGCGATCAATGATAGGCTAAGATATATGAATTCATAAAGATCTTGAATGTATGAGCTAATGTTGATAGATAATGGGATTGTGTTACACGGTTGGGATAAAAAAAATTCAAGTTTTTCATTGTGAGTCTATGTTCGTGGTAGTATGTTTTGTCAATGTATGGATTGGTAAGATAAGAAATGATCAATCGCACTGCGTATTGAGCAATTGGAAGGACTTGTGCATAATTTGAGTTGTAAATTTGGTTATTTTTTATTATTAAAGGACCTAAGGGAGGTTTCACATAATGTTTTGGTAAGACGATAAGGTAAAAATGTCATGGGTTGTTGGCTAAAGAATAAGATTGGTAAGCGAGACAGCAAAAGGAATAAAAGTCTGGTGTATTAAAGAGTTCAAGATATTTAGAATTTTGCATCATGGGAAGAATTTAAGGAGAGGTGAAGGAATAAGACCTCTCGTATATACCCTTGGTTCAGAGTTAAAGTTGTACAAATTTTTGCCTTTGATATGACTGTGAGATGTGGACTGGTTCAGTACAGACTAATTAGGGGTTTATCATAGATTTTTAGGAAGATTGAGTTTTGATTTGTGTGAAAAACAGAGATGCGTGGAAGATTTTGTGTTGTTGTGTGCAGCTAGATTGTTCAAATTATGGTAGGTGACTTATGAATACACTATAGGATGGACCTACAGTTATACATGGTTATTGATGACTTTGAGGGGATTGAAACTACTTTATTGATGGAACTACATAGACTATTATGATGCGTTATATAGACATTTGATGTTGTGTCATGACCCAAGATAGGCTCTAATCATAACATGGCGTATAAGACCCCGAGAGGCCCCATAAAAGCTACTTATCATTCATAACATAAGAAATAGACAAAGAGATTAAAAACACAACTTCAATGTATCAAAGTTTTATAAGCAAAGCGGAAAATCTAACATCGTCTCAATAGCCATCTAGTACATGAGAATGAATTTGGGCCTAGCCCATACATCATGTTCAAAACTGAAAATAAGGAAAGACTAAATACAATGAAGATTCGGTCCTTGAATCATGAGGACTCACCAAAGCTTGGAATCTCGTCAATGAACTCTAGCCATGAAACTAAGAACCCTGACTGCTGACTACATTTGGTGAAATGTAGGCAAGAGTATGCGTTAGTACAAAATATGTACCAAGTATGATAGCCATGCATAAAACATTTAAAAACATACTTAAAAGAGATACCTTCATAAAATGCAATGACTAAGCTAAAACATGAGATAAGAGGGTTAGAAAACATAAATCATAAAACATGGTCAATGCACACAGTCATCATCTTAAACATATATGAGATGCTTTCTCTCGAAGTAACCTTTGTTCATCATAACTTGCTTATGGGAAGTAGCCTTAATCGACATATGAGACCATAAGAGTTATCATCATGGAATTCGGTGTCTCCCACACCGAAAAGAGTTTTCCTAATTGCCACGGTAAGGACCATGAACTTCTAGCTCATGTGGATCCACTAGCTAATGTCTATCTAGAGAATCCTATGTCGGCACATAGTTAATGGGATACGGGTAACCGCCACTTGTCCACTCGGTACTAAGCTTAACTTCTAAGGAATAGTTCTTATTTATATTCATCTTAGCTCATAAAGGAACATGGGTAATCGCCTCTTGTCCTTATAACATATGACATGGGTAATCGCCTCTTGTCCTTACATCTTATGACATGGGTAATCACATCTTGTCTTTCAATTAGAGAGCATGGGTAATCGCCGTTTGCCTCATCATTAGAATAACTTCTTAGCATTGATTCATTTTAGGTGAGAAAGCCCTTCAACCCTAAGAACCCTTATCATGTGAGAAACCGTTCACAATTCATGCTTACATGTGTATATGAGAAATCTTTTCAACAACACAACAATAGCAACATCATTAATACTTCACTCTCAAAGCATCCTTAAAACATTTATATAAAGTTCAAAAGAACAAGCATAATTCCATAATTCACCTTTCATAGCTCAAAACACACTTTCATTCATCAAAATCTAGAAAACATGGGTTAGACATGGTGTAGCGACCCTTTCGAAAGGATACTACCACTTAAACAAGAAATCTAATTAAATAATTGCAACATTTCAAAGAGGTTAACTATGGCCATATTGATTTTAATCTAGTAGAGGGATTAGATGCATAATGACCTCCGAAAAGTAATTTAAGCAAACAACCGACGAGATTTTCATGTATATATATTATCCTCACACTCAAGGATGAAATAACAAGAATATTGCAAGCTTCCGAGTACCGAAATCAGCCTACTCATGCTTCACACAAACATTCATAAAGTAATAGTAGATTTAGGATATTACAAGACTTGGGTTTACAGACCCTAAAAAGAACAAAACATATAGCCATATTTATATTACAACTCATGGTGACATGATCAAATCAGCCCTCAAAATCCCATGTAAATATACAACACATAGAATATGTACAAGTCCCAAGGTTTATACAAAATATAGATGCCTATATGCAAATGTGATCTTCCTTAAGGCTCTCAAAACATCCATCTCCAATGGCCAGCTTCAAGCATCATCTCGAACAACCCCTACGATAGAAACAAATATCGCAAAGCATATAGCTTAGTGGTGTAAAAACTATAGGTTTGGAGCCCTCAAACTCAGCAAGTTATCATTCTCAAGTCAAGGGCAGCATAATTGAACATAATAAATAAATCAAGTAAACAATATAATAAGAGTATCAAGTTTATATTTAAAGATCCAAATGTCAAGAACGCTCATAGCACAGTTTTCGAAGAGATTCAACAACAAGGCTTGCCCAATATATACATCATGTCGTCACACCAAGCACAAGCAGGTATCAAGAAGGGTCAAAACCCAATAATCAAGAGAACCAAGAACCATATTAAAAATGGCTTTCTAGTTCGTACTTAAAAATGGACAACTTCCATTCATAAGACGGACTAAAAATCCAGAGTCAAGATGGCAAATGATCTGAATCAAGAGGCATGCCAATAGTGACAAAGTCATAGCCACAAGAAGGACAAGGTCCCAACAAGAGTGCCAAGTGATCAAACAATCCGTACAAGTGGGCGAGTTACACAAGCGTCTTTAACGCCTTAAAGGATACCAACACGACAATGCAAAGTGACAAGAGGTAACCAAGGTACCAAGATCAACTTTTAGATATACCAGCAGTTAAAAGAGTGCAAGTACAATTTTATACACAAACCTCAGTTCTTTAGCACAAAAACAGTCCAACATAACTTCACGAGTTCAAATCGTAGACCAACCAGCGTATCAAAATCTTCAACTCGTACACGAGGATGTACAACCTTAAAAAAATGAATTCAATAACTTATTTGCTTTCTAGTAGCTCAATAATGATGGCGTTACACAAGGTTATCATCACAAGTAAGCCTAGCCTGTACAAATACGACTATACTCCAAAAACAAAAATTATGCCCAATAAAAGCACTTCATGTCGCAACTTAGATTTGAAACAGAAAACGGCCAAAATGGAATTTATATCCTTCATAAAAGATGTAAGTACATCTCTTAAGCTTGTAAATAATCAAGAATCACCGCAAAATACGCTTTGTATAAAAAGATATAATCAAAACACTAACAGTTGAACAGACAGGATTTCAAATTCCAGAATCTGGACAGAACATGTCATATGTTTCGTCCCTTATTTCATAGTCATAAAAGCTAAATTAGAGTTTCCCATAAACAGAAGAGTTGTAGGTATAGGAATCATATTTCCAGATCATATTTATTCACCGAAAAAGGGGTTCTACAGAACGAGAAATTCTAAAAGTACTAAACACTACTCAGCTAAAATAAACAAGTTTTGATTACTCACCAATAGGTAGGATGTCTCGACTTCCAGCTAGAAGGAACAAGGTTTTCTCTTGTGATTTTGATGAACAACTAGATTTGAAACAGAAAACGGCCAAAATGGAATTTATATCCTTCATAAAAGATGTAAGTACATCTCTTAAGCTTGTAAATAATCAAGAATCACCGCAA
>JAJOOR010023789.1:0-27600 GCA_036250505.1 Solanum acaule
GAAATGTTTTCTTGGTAAAGAAAGTTTTTAATTCCTTATGGTTTTAGTGTCTATGCGATGAATGAATGCTAAGAGGCTTGTATTAGACCTCTTCGAGGTCGAGTACGCCGGTTACGACTAGGGGGTGATCCCGGGTCGTGACAGCCAGCCCTTGAAGCTCAGAAGGGGCCTGCTGGCGCTCTGAGAGACGTGCCACGCCAGGGGTAAAACCTCACAACCCCTGTTAGGGCGCGCTGGCTGGCGCGACGCCCCATCCTTTTCCCCCAAAAATCCGACTCTTCTCCTTCATTTTTTCAACTCTAAACCTCCTTAACTTCAATGGTTCCAGCCCCTATACACTTAGAATCATAAACCCCTCAACATACAATCGATTTCAACTCAAAACACAACCGGAAACAAGTTCCAAATCAACAAGAACTTCAAGACAATCACAACCAACAACTTCAACAAATACAACCAACAACTTTAACAAACATACTCAATCTTTTCTCGAAATAAAACGAGTTTGGCTTGTGGGGGAAAGAACCAACCCAACACTATGAACTCACATACCTTAATAGCGATCACCCCGACGAAATCCACGACGATCTTGACAATCTTTTCTTCTTCTTCTCTTTTCTCCTCTTCTTCTCCTCTTCTCTCAAGAACCCTAACTCTCACTCTCACTCTTTTAAAAAGGGCAAAACTGATCTAAAAATCAGCTTGGATCCTTTAAATAACCAAAAGAATTGGTTAGGAAAAAGACCAAAATACCCTTACAATTTTCCGGACGGACTTCCCTGCCAACTGCCCAATTTCCAAAAGGCATAACTCAGTCATTCGAACTCGGACTCATGCAAACTCGACGGCGTTGGAAAGATCATTCCACGAGCTTCGCAACCATAACTGGAAATACACCTAACTCATCAGGATCTAGGAGTTACTACTGTTCAAATTTGGCCAAAAACTCACTTTTTCCCATACTTAGCCAAATTTCCAGAATTTTAAATTCTTTCAAAAAAATGACTTTCCAATTCTAAGCCTCTTCATAGTTATTTCAAATTGCCGGATGTCACAATAATCAATAACCTTTCCATTTTGCGTAAGAACACACCCAAGTTCAATCCTTGAATCGTCACAATAAACCACAAACCCATTGGACTCTTCCTGTAAAGACAGAGTAAAGGTAAGTTTATCTATCAATTCTTGGAAATTATTCTCACACTCTTCCGACCATAAGAACTTAACTTTATTTTGGGTCAATTCCGTCAATGGAGAGGAAATTGAAGAAAATCCTTCCATAAATCTTCTATAATAACCAACCAAACCCAAGAAACTTTGAATATGTGAAGGGGATAGAGGTATAGGCCAACTATTAACCACATCCTTCTTTTTAGGATCTACCTCAATACCTTTACCGGAAACAATGTGACCAAGAAAAGCCATGGATCTCAACCAAAACTCGTATTTACTAAACTTTGCAAAGAGTTGTTGGTCCTTGAGGATTTGCTACACAATTCTCAAATGATCGGCGTGATCATCCTCACTCCTTGAGTAAATCAAGATGACATCAATAAATACAATCAAAAACATGTCAAGATATTGTCTAAACACTCTATTCATTAAGTTCATAAATGTGGTTGGAGCATTAGTCAACCAAACGACATTACCAAAAACTCATAATGACCATATCAAGTTTGAAAAGCTATCTTCTGAATGTCTTCTTCCTTCGCCCTTAATTGGTGATAACCCGACCAGAGGTCAATCTTAGAGAAGTAACTCGCTCCTTGGAGTTGATCAAAAAAATAATCTATCCTTGGAAGAGGATATTTATTCTTAATGGTAACCTTTTCAATTGCTAGTAGTCAATACACATGCGAAGCTTACCATCTTTCTTCCGAACCGAACAAATAAAATTGGAGCACTCACTTGGTCGGATAAAACCCTTATCCAACAAGTCTTTCAATTCTCTTTTAATTCCTTAAGTTTTGTCGGAGCCATACGGTATGGAGAAATAGAGATAGATTGCCTATCTAAGAAAAAGTCAATGCCAAAGTCTATTTCTCTTTTAGGAGGAACACATGGTAGATCATCATAAAACACTTCCGGAAATTCATTTACAACAGGGACCGACTTAAAGTAGGGGTTTTAGAATCCATATACCTAACCCAAACAATATAATATTGCAACCCTTAGAAATCATTTTTCTATCTTTAAGACAAAAAAACAAACTAACCCTTAGGCATAGAATTTCTCCCTTTCCACTCTAAGGTGGGCTTATTTGGGAATTGAAATTTGACCACTCAAGTCCTATAATCAACAGAAGCATAACACTAATGGAGCCCATATATACAAAAAAAAATAACATCAAAATCTAACAAATCATCTTCACTAGATCAAAATGAGTGACTATATAGGTAAAGGAGATGAGACAATTTCTATAGACTCTCTCAGCCACAATAGATTCACCAATAGGTGTAGATACAGAAAAGGGTCTATCAACACACTCGAAAGAACATTAAACCTCATAGCCACATGTGGCATCACAAAAGACAAAGTAGCACCAGGATCAAGCAAGGCATAAACAAGATGAAAAACTTTCAACATACCGATAACCATATCAAGAGAACCCTCTTGATCATGTCGAGTTTGAAGTGGATAAAATTGGTTTTGCTTTGGAGCACTTGAACCCAAACCACTAAGTGGAGCTTGCCTACCATTGTTTCCCTTGTCAATCCTAAACGGACAATCTCTCTAGCGGTGACCACTTTTACCAAAACCAAAACAATTTTCCGTACACATCAAGCATTTTCTAAGACGACTTTTGCCACACTTTTGGCATGCGGGAATCGAAGATCCATTTCCGCCACCATTTCCTTTTTGAGGCCTAGGGTTAGACATTATTTCTTTGTTGAACTTAGGAGCCGGAGCATTGGAGGAACCTTTATCGGAAAACTTTTGTTGAAACCTAGAACGAGCATGTCCATCGGACCTTGAATATGAAAAGTCACCATCGTCGGTCTTTGCCCTCTTTAATCCCCTAGAGCTTTCCTTGAGCTTCTCTTCTTCAATTTTTTGAGCATTAATCATTAGACGAGAAATGTCCATTTCCTTAATGAGCATGACGGTACGACATTCCTTAACCACCATTTTAGAGACACTCGAAACAAACTTGTTCATATTATAGGCAACAATAGTAGGAGCATACCTAGACAATAGTGTATATTTCATGGCATACTTCTTCACACTCATATTCCCTTGACAAAGGTTAATGAACTTAAGCACCTTTGCCTCCCTGATCTTAAGAGGAAAGAACCTATCAAGGAAAGCACCCTTAAACTTTTCCCAATCAAGAGGACCTACATCAACTACCCTCTCTTCTTTCCATTGAGTGAACCAAACTTGAGCAACACTCGGAAAATTAATAGGGGTAACTAGAGCCCAACGTTTGAGTCTTAAAATTTGATACATCATTCAGAGTTGAAAAATAGCCCCAAAAATTTGACCAAGTATATTTACAAGAGAGGGTTCAAGGAAGGCAAAAGGCATCACTGCATTTAGAAGCACCCTTGAACTTTGCCTTAGCCGTGTGGGCAAAAGGCATTGTTCAAGAGAGGCTTCAAGACACGTGAAAGCCTTCCCTGTCCTTAGAAGCTCTCATGAACTTTGCATTAGCCATTTTTAGTCAAGGAGGCAAGTTCACTTGAGGGTTCAAGGAGCGTGGAAGACTACACTGCCCTTGGAGGCCCTTTGTGAACAAATGCCTTAGCCATTTTTGGCATAGAGACAGTTCAAGGGAGGATCCTCGAGGTGTGAAGTACTTCACTGCCTGTGGAGTGCCTCTCGTGGTGAATGCCTTAGTTGTGTGGGCAGTAGCACACTCCACGCTAGGGTCCACGGCAAGTGGAAGCTTCCACTTCACGTGAAGCCCCTCGTGGACAATGCCTTAGCATCAGAAAGCTAAAGGCAACAGTCCACGTGAGGGTACACGGCTGGTGGAGCAGTCCACTGCCCGTGAAGCCCTCATTGGACTTTGCCTTAGTTTATTTTTGGCAGTCCACGTGGGGGGCATAAAAGGGTAGTTTCGTAATTTATATTTTTAAGTCCAAATTAAATGGGTATATTTTATATTATTTCTAAATAACTATATAAGGTATTTTAAGTCATTAAACATCCAAAATAAATCATTTTCATAAACACCCACTTCAAAATCAAAAGTTCATCTTCCTCACAATATTTCTCTCTCTAAAAACCCAAGAAAAAGAAGAAGAGTAAAATTGAAGCTTGGGCTGGAAGAAATCAAGGGTTTTTCATCAAATTATTTCAAGATTCATCATCAAGGTATGGTAGTTTTCATCCATGGGTAGATTCCACCCATGGAGCCCCTTCAAAACTTGATTTCAAATTTTACAATTTTTCCCAAAAGATAGGGTTTCAATCCAATGACATGGGTTCTCTTTAAAAACGTTTTTCAATGGATTAATTATGTTGGTTTATGATTGAATTGATGATTTAAGGTTGAATTATGGTGAAATTCCCCCAAGAACCCATGGATTTCCCCATATTGCTAAATCGTGATCTTAATGTGGGTTGATTGATTCTAGAAGCATGTAAATCGGTTTTGCTTAGATTAATTGAATTAATTAATTAAATTGATGAATTACTACTGTTTTCATGATGAATTACCCAAGAATCCATGAATTTCCCTATTTTACCAAATTGGATCTTAAGTGTGGGTGTTGGTTGATACTAGTAGAATGTGATAGAATTATGTGTGTATAATTGATCCAAATTGAGTGGATGTGGGTATGATGAAATTGCATGACTTTAGTATAATTATTCATGTATTCTTGATTAACCTAGGATTCTAGGGTGAAAGTGATATGGCCAAGTGTTAATGCCATAAAAGAGGCAAATTGAAGGTTTAGATGTGATCTTCTAAGATTGATGAATATCTTTATGAATTGCCTTAGACTAGAGAACCTAGATATGAATTGCCTAAAAGTAGAGCTTGTAGACATGAACTGATTAGATTAGGGCTTATATGATGGATCAAGATGAGTAGTATTGAGATTGAGTCTACATGATGTTATATGACTATAATTGGTTAAGAATAAAGCATGTGGCTAGTTTACCTTGAGAATTAGGTTTACATGATGACCATGTGAGGTATTTCTTGAGAGTGAGACTTTTAATATGAACATGACTTTTAGGGCTCTAAGGGTAAACGCTAATATGAATGAGCTATGAATGTTGAGGCTTTAAGAAGGAAGCTATTGTGTATGTTGAATTGTATATGGCTTTATTGTGGAAAGACTTTACCCACATAACCTACAATATGAGTACATGAGCTTATGCATGCAATGAATGAACTACTTGAAATATGATTATATCCATGTCTAATATAATGAATGCTAGATGTGTTGATTTGATGTGATCTATGATCCTTGAATGCAAGTTATGAGAATTATGCATGATTATCATATTATGTACATGCTTTATGAACACTTTGAGAGGGAAGTGACCATGATGATAATGTTGTTGTTGTTGTGTCATTGAAAGGACAATTACACACACTCCATGCATGAACATGACTATGATGTAACTAAGGTGTTATTGAAAGGCTATTTCTCATATGCACCCTTACACATGACTATGTATGAAATGTCTATGTCTATGATGATCTTGTGTATTGATTGAAAGGCTATTCTCATGAACACACCATGAATATAACGTGAAAGGTTTACTCACATAATAAATGATTCTAAGGTTGAAAGGTTATTCTGACCTAATGAATCTATGAGCTATCATGATATCATGTTATTGTGTTGGATTGAGTGTTAACACATTCTTCAATAAACATGAACCTAAGTAAAGACTTAACATGAACTTAATGGGAATTATGCCTAGCACCAAGTGGCTATGAATATGAGATGGAAGCTTTCACGCTAGTTAGTCCGGCTCCACAAATGAAAGCTTTTACGTCAGTTAGTTCGGCTTTCTAAATGGGTTCTTGTTCACCCAAGTTCGTCCGGGTTCCCAAAACAGTTATCTCATGAGATGGAAACCTTTTACCTCAATTAGTACGGGTTTCTAGAAGCAATCTCCTTATCCTGTAACTATGTACCCACATAGGTCTTTAGCTAGTGGATCCACTTAAGCTAATAAACTCTCATTCTACCTTCGGCAAGTAGGACACCTCTTTTCGGAGTGGGGCAGTACACTAGATTCCATGTAGCTCACATGGTCTATGTCGGTTAAGGTTATTTCCCTCCATGAAAAAGAATATGAACTATGAACATGAACACGAGTTATGTACTATGGTTCCTCAAGAGGTTTTACTTAGTGTGAGTGGGGGTATGCGACTTCATTCATACATGGCACAAGTAGACTTTGAGAGTGGCCATGGTGTGTTTCTCTTATGTATGATGAGTTATGAATTAATGCATACTTTATATGGACTATTGCTAAGAGTGGTTATCCTTGATATGAGATATTGATCATGAATGTTTCCATGTCTATGAAGTATTAACCATGGATGAGATCAAAGCATGATGAGCATGAGCATGGTGGCCTAAAGGTGTACTTAGTATGGGTGGTATTATGGGATGACATTCATACATGGCACAAGTATAACTTAGGGTTACTTATGTGATGGTTCTATTATGATGAGATGATCTTGGTATTCGACTACGTATGTGAACTATGTCTTATGATGATTTATGTTTGCATTATGTATATGATTGGAAACTGTGCTTATGTTTATGTTGTTATGCTTTATGCTATGATGAACTATATGGGAGTTATCTTATAAGTATGTTCTCCAACTATTTCAAAGATGATGTTCAAAAATGGCATATAGCATGGTTTCAACAAAAATGTCCCTTTTAGCATGTTTTAAAGGTTTTTGTGCATGGCTATCATACTTAGTACATTTTTGTACTAACCCATATTTTCTACATTTTCTATAAGTGTTGGGTTTGGTCCTTGAAGGTGATCTCCTATTGGTTCAATCTTGGAATAGATCGTTCTCCTTGCTAGTTGGTGAGTCCTCAAGATTCGAGGACGAGTAGCTTCACGTAGTAGTTTCATTCTAGTACGTCATTTCAGAACTATTGTAAGGGTTGTGTCCCTAGTTGATATTCGATTGTATTAGATGGCTAAATGAGACAATGTCTAGACTTCTGCTTCTTTTTATAAAAGACTTCGATTGTAAGGAAAAGTTTTAAATTCCGCGTCATTTCTATGACTTTATGTTTATGATATGCTAAGGGCTTGTATGAAATCCATTCGGGGTTGAGTACACCGTGTTACATCTAGGGGGTACCCCTGGGTCGTGACAAAGTTGATAAGCATTCGATTCCTCCTTTTCCACCGATGTCACTCCCATGATCATCAAAACCTCGTATACCTCATCAATGAACCTTTGAGGATCTTCCTCAATCTTGGAACCATGAAACTCTGAGGGATTCATTCTAGTTTCCGCCAGACCCATATTTGGGTTAACCGGGCCCATAACCTCCCTATTGGCTTGAGCTGTCTTGGCTTGAGCCAACAATTGAATAGCAGTTACAAACTCTATATTAGTCGCTTTTTCAGCCAAAGGGTCGGCTAGAACTTGAGGAGCTTCTCCATCCACATTATCTTTCACATTCCTCGTAATGTATGCTCTTTGAGGGCCATATCATGAAAAGCATCAGATAAGGATTAGGAGAGTGACATATGGAGTTATACTCTATCGCACGACTTTAGAATGGTGAAGAAAGTGGACTTTCCTAAATGTCTTATAGCTTTCTATTCATAAATGTGGCGTGTTCTACTCTCATGAACATGACTTTACTCAATGTGGCTTATGAGACATCCTAGGACCTTTCTAAACCTTGTGCTCTGAATACCAAGTTTGTCACAACCCAAAGTATACCCTAGGCATAACATGGCATTTACGACCCGGAGAGGCCCTACACAAGTCACTTAGCATGAATCATACAAGATAATTCAAAAGATAGCATTTCATGTTTCAAAGAGTTTTGACATGCAAAAGCCTAACGCAAGTCTCAATAAGCCATCTAATACATCATAAGGTAGGTGATTGGGACGTAACCCATACATCACATACAGTGCCTAAAAATAGAAATGACATAAAAGTATAAAAGTATCTTGGTCCTCGAATCATGAGGACTCTCCAATCTTCAAAGCCAAGGGAACCAACTAGTCACGAGTATGGGAGGTAGGAGCGCTGGACCCTATATTAGCAAAACAATGTAGACACAAATATGTATTAGTACATGGAATATACTAAGTATGGGGAAATATGTATAAAATAGACATGATAGCATGAATGGCTCAAAACATGTAAGCGTGATCAATATTTGAAATATTTAAGAGATTAATTAAGAAATTGCATATAAATCATTAAATATAGTCAATGCATTTAAAATAGGAGACATAAGAAAAGCTTTGAAGAAACATATTCATTTTGTAGGATATTAGGTTTAACAGACAATGAGACCATGATACCTTTATCATGGAATCTGGTATATCCCTCATATCGAAAGAAGTGGGATCTACTTTCCAAGATAGAATTTGTACATATCATAATTTTCTAAAGTGGATCCACTAGCTAGACAATCCTTAGGAGGCATGTAGTTTAGGACTAGAGGTTGCTACTAGAGACTACCCTATTTGAGCCTCGACCTCAAAACCCTGTTGGTGATAAGTCTAAATCCCAATGGAATAGATATGTAACATCCCACAACTAGAAAGAACTAAATTCAGAAAGAGTGATTTTTGGAAATAATGAAAATTAGGAAATTGACAAGAGTTAAGTTAAGAATGAGTTTTCGGTCAACTTCAAATCACCATAACTCCTATCTCAGGATAAGTTAGGTGTGTTTCCAGATACCGTAGGAAATCTCTTTGAATTATCTTTCCAACGCTGCCAAGTTTGCACGATTTCGAGTTTGTATGAGTGAGATATGCCCATTTGAAGTTGGGTTGTTTGGATAAGGAAAGTCCAATCTGGATTTTGGAAGGGCATTTTGGTCTTTTCCATACCCAAGTAAATAATTTCGTTTTTAGTAAATTAATAAGGGTCTAAACTAAAATTGGTCAGTTTATTCTTTTGAAATTAGAGTTAGGGTTCTTGGAGAAAGGAGAAAAGAGGAGAAAAAAAATCCAAATATCATCGTTCGTAAGGTTTTCGCTTGTGGATTTCATCAAGGGGTGATCCCTACGAGGTATGTGAGATCACATAGCGTTGGGTTAGTTCACCCACGCACCAATCATGATTCAATTCAGCAAAGTTTTATTGTTTTGAAAGCAAATCTTATGAGTTCTTGATGATAATTCGTTTGAAATCTTGTGGGTTCTTGTTGTTGAGTTTCTTGAGTTTGATTGATGATTTTAGGTGTGTTTTTGGGTAGAATATTACATATATTGATGATATAGTTGATTCTAAGTGTTTGGGGAAAGAACCAACTGAGTTTAGAGTTGAAAAACGAGCAAGAAAAATCGTCCAACACATGGGGAAAGGGGTGGGGCGCCGCTCCAGCTAGAGCGAACCACAAAGTTCTCTGAAGTTTCACCTCTGGGAGCCGCACCAGCCAGAGCACCCCAACTTCAGATCTGAAGTTTTTGGTCTGGCGCCCCGCACCGCTTAGAGCGCCAGGGACGCCAGGTCTTCTACTTCTGCCCCCCTTCTTTCCGTACTAGTTCCTTAGCAACGTACCTATGTTTTCTAGTTAATTCCAACACTCTAAGGTACGTCTAAACATCATGAAATCATCCATAAACATGAGATCATGAACCTAAAATTCATTCTTCAATTCAAGGAAAGTTAAGAGTCAAGTCTAGAAGTTAAGAATCAAGTCAAGAGAAGTTCATAATGTTTTTCAAAACTCTTTCACAAATCTTTTAACTTTGTTTTAAGACTTAAGCTTTGAGTTGAGTAAAGAGTAAGGGTAAAGTTCATTTTCTTCAAAGATTATATGGGAACAAAGTATTCCCAAGAGTTAAAATATTTTCACATTTGACCAAGAAAGGAAACACCGATTTCCAATAGAGTTTCAAAGCTAAGTTTTGAGTAATTATCTCAAACCAAAGAAAGAGTTTTGTTTTAAAAACACATGAGCTAAGTATATTTTTGGGAGTAGTATTGAGCACCGATATGGAAATGCGAGTTCATAATAACTCAAGTCTACATAAACCATATAGTCATCATAGGTTGAAAGGATAATACTATTTAGATGATTCCTTAGTGCTTTTTAGCATAGACTAGTTGATCCACTTAGTTAAGGCATCCTATATGACGGCAAAGTATAGGACAGTTCTAGTAGAGTGGGCAAGACGTTATATCATCACTTAGGCTCATAGTGGTGGTTGTTTGTTAGAGAAACTCCCCAGTATTATATTACTCTTATGTAATTAAGTTGTTATTGCATTACTTAACATATGGAGTTATCATGTATCGTTTGAAATGTTTTGTATAAATTACACATTTATTGTTGTTTTTACTTTGCATTTAAGTTCAATATTCATGAGTTGAGTAAAGACAAGGTAAGTGTTTATTTCAGATTGCTTTCAAGCTTATGTTATGTTTAGTATTCCCCTTGCATACTCGTACATTCAATGTACTGATGCCCGTTGGCCTGCATCGTCTTACGATGCAGACACAAGTAACTAGGATCAGCATCCAGCACCTCGTTGATCCAATTGAGCACTCAGAGTCAGTTGGTGAGCCTCCTTGCTATCTGGAGGACCCATTTTATCATTTGATTTAGTACTTTAGTTGTTAGGATGATCGGGAGTCTTGTCCCGACATCCCTATTTGTTTTAGAGGCTTCATATACGAGTAGTTATAGTTATTTAGCCTTATTCATTTTAGATGTTATTTAAAGACTTGAGTTGTCATTTTGGCTAAGCATAATATCTCTTTAAGTTATACTTTGAGACTATTCTTATGTTTAAGTCTTCTGCTGAGTAAGTAAGCTAGGTCAAAGGCTCGCTTGGGGTCAGTAATGGTTCTCGAGTGTCGGCCACGTCCAAGGTGTAGGCTCGGGGTGTGACAAACTTGGTATCATAGCACAGAGTTCAAGAGTCCTAGGGAGTCTATGAAACTGTGTCTGTAGAGTCCTAGTTATCGATGTGAAGCGTGCCACATCTATAATTAGGAGGCTGCAACACTTAGGAAATTATCTCACTTCTTTCACACTCATTTCGTGCGTTAGAGTTTGATCTCTAAAAAGTTTCTTCCAACTCATGCTTGCGCGTGTCTTTCAGATCATGCCTCCACGAAGAGCTCTCTAAGGTCATCCTGTTAGGAGAAATGTTGAGGAGCAAGGGGTACCTAATGCACTTGAAGTGCAACCCCAAGGAGAAGTCACGAATGTTGAGTTCAAGGAAGTGATTCAAATGTTAAGACAAGTTGTGACTAACCAAGTTGGGCAACAAAGAGGAGATAGACAAGAAGTGTTTGATACTTCGAGGATCTGAGAGTTCTTGAGGATGAATCCTCCATGTTTCATTGGTTCAAGCACTACTGAGGATCCAGAGAGTTTTGTTGAGGAACTGAAAGAGGTATTTGAATTTATGCACGTTGTCGACGCTGAGCAAGTAGAACTAGCTCCCTATCAACTGAAGAATATTGCTAGGACTTGGTTTGACCAGTGGAAGAAGAGTAGAGCTGAGGGAGCACCACCTGCGAGTTGGGCTTATTTTGAAAAGGCCTTCTTGGGGTGTTTCTTTCCCCGAGAATTGAGGGAGGCCAAGGTACGAGAGTTTCTCACTCTTAAGAAGGAGTCACTAAGTGTTCATGAGTATAGTTTTAAGTTCACCCAACTATCCTGTTATGCTTCGGAGATGGTTGCGGATATGAGAAGTAGGATGAGTTTGTTTGTTGCTACGTTGTCCTATCTGTCAAGTAAAGAGGGAAAGGCAGCCATGCTAATCGGGGACATAGATATATCAAGGTTGATGGTCTATGTGCAGCAGGTTGAGGAAGAAAAGCTGAGGGATAGAGAGGAGTTTAGAAACAAGAAAGCGAAGACATGGAATGAGTCTGGGCAGCAGAGGAATAATGTGAATCGGTCTTCTTCCCAACAAAAACAAAAGGGACCTGTGCACCTGCACGCAGAAATAAAAATGAGTACAATGGTGAGAATTCACAGAACTTTAGAGCTAGACCCGCACAGTCTAAGGGTAGTGTGGCACAAGGAGGTAACTGGGCTCCTATATGTGCTAAGTGTGGTAGGACTCACCCATGTAAGTGTCGTGATGGCTCTACAGGTTGTTTCAAGTGTGTACAAGAGGGTCACTTCATGAAAGAGTGCCCTAAGAACCGGCAAGGTAATGTGAATCAAGGCAGTAGAGCCCAATCTTCATCAGTTGCTCCACCAGACAGGGCTGCACCTAGAGGAGATACTTCCGGTGTTGGCGGAGGAGCAAACTGCCTTTATGCGAACTAGTCATCAAGAGCAAGAGAATTCTCCAGATGTTGTCACTGGTATGATCAAAGTCCTTACTCTTGATGTTTATGCTTTGCTAGACCCAGGAGTAAATTTATCTTTTGTAACTCCTTATGTTGCTATGAACTTTGAAATTCTTCCTGAGCAACTTCTTGAATTATTCAGTGTTTCTACACCTGTTGATGATTATATTCTAGCTGAGAGAGTCTATCGTTATTGTACAATTTCAGTCAACCACAAAAGTACCATGGCTGATTTAGTTGAGTTAGACATGGTAGATTTTGATATCATTCTAGGTATGGACTCACTTCATGCTTGTTATGCATCAATAGATTGTAGAACTCGAGTAGTTAAGTTCAAGTTTCCAAATGAGCCAGTTATAGAGTGGAAGAGTAGTTCAGCAGCGTCTAAGGGTCATTATATTTCATACCTTAAGGTGAGAAAGTTAGTTTCTAAAGGTTGTGTCTATCACTTAGTCCGAGTTAATGACTCTAGTGTTGAGACACCTCCTATTGAGTCAGTTCTAGTTGTAAGTGAGTTTCCAGAAGTCTTTCCTGATGATCTACCCGGAGTCCCTCCTGAGAGAGAGATAGACTTCGGTATAGACATTATTCCAAATACTCATCCTATCTCTATTCTACCATAAAGAATGGCACCAGCAGAGTTGAAATAGTTAAAAGAACAGTTGAAAGATCTCATTGATAAGGGTTTTATTCGACCAAGTGTCTCACCTTAGGGCGCTCTGGTCTTATTTGTGAGGAAGAATGATAGTTCCCTTAGTGGATGTATAGATTACCGCCAATTGAACAAGGTTACCATCAAGAATAAGTACCCTCTTTCGAGAATTGATGATCTTTTCGATCAGCTTCAGGGTGATTCTTGTTTTTCTAAGATAGACCTCATATCGGGCTACTATCAGTTGAAAGTAAGGGAATGTGACATTCCAAATACAACATTCAGGATCCGTTATGCCATTATGAGTTTGTGGTCATGTCGTTCAGTCTAACTAACGCACCTGCAGCTTTTATGGACCTTATGAATAGAGTATTCAAGCCTTATTTAGATATGTTTGCTATCGTGTTCATCGATGACATACTAATCTATTCAATGAATGAAGAAGATCATGCTTGTCATCTCAAAATAGTCCTCCAAACTCTAAAGGATAAGGAGTTGTATGCTAAGTTCTCTAAATATGAGTTTTGGCTTGAGTCTGTGGCATTCATAGGCCACATTATTTCTGGTGATGGGATTAGAGTTGATACTCAGAACATAGAGGCAGTACAGAATTGGCCTAGACCCATATCTCCAACTGATATTAGGAATTTCTTGGGTTTGGCTAGCTATTATAGAAGGTTCATAGAGGGGTTCTCATCTATTTCATCCCCTTTGACCAAGTTAACTCAGGAAACAGTGAAATTTCAATGGTATGAAGCTTGTGAGAAGAGCTTTCAGGAATTGAAAAAGAGGTTGACTACTGCCCCGATATTGTCCTTACCAGAAGGTTCGCAAGGCTTTGTTGTATATTGTGATACGTCTAGAGTTGGTTTGGGTTGTGTGTTAATGCAGAATGGAAAAGTTATGGCTTATGCCTCTAGACAGCTTAAGGTTCACGAGAGGAACTACCCAACCCATGATATAGAGTTGGCCGCCGTAGTATTTGCTTTAAAAATATGGCGCCACTATCTTTATGATGTTCATGTAGATATGTTCACCGATCATAAGAGCCTTATGTATGTGTTTAGTCAGAAAGATCTTAATAGAAAGAGCTTAATCTCAGGCATAGAAGGTGGTTAGAGTTACTCAAGGATTATGACATGAGTATTCTCTATCACCCAAGTAAGGCTACTGTGATTGTTGATGCCTTAAGTAGATTGTCTATGGGTAGTACCGCACATTTTGAGGAAGATAAGAAAGAGTTAGCGAAAGATGTGCATAGACTTGCATGCTTAGGAGTTTAACTAATAGATTCCACAGAAGGAGGAGTAGTGGTGATGAATGGGGCTGAATCATCATTAGTGTCTGAAGTTAAGGAGAAACAAGACCAAGATCCCATTTTGCTCGAATTAAAGGCAAATGTTCATAAGAAAAAAGTAATGGCTTTTGAACAAGGAGGAGATGGTGTATTGAGGTATCAAGGTAGGTTGTATGTACCAAGGGTGGATGAACTCCAAGAGATGATCATGGAGGAAGCTCATAGCTCCAGATATTTTATTCATCCGGGTTCCACAAAGATGTATTGAAACTTGAGAGAAGTTTATTGGTGGAGTAGTATGAAGAAGGGCATTGCAGAGTTTGTTGCTAAATGTCCGAACTGCCAACAAGTTAAGATAGATCATCAAAGTCCCGGTAGTGTGGCTCAGAATATAGATCTTTCGGAATGGAACTGGGAGATGATTAATATGGACTTCATCACAGGTTTGCCAAGGTATCGCAGGCAGCATGATTCTATTTGGGTGATTGTTGATAAAATTACAAAGTCAACCCACTTTTTGCCGGTAAAGACTACTCATTCGGCAGAAGATTATGCTAAGTTGTATATTCAATAGGTAGTTAGACTTCATGGGGTTCCAATATCGATTATTTCAAATAGGGGTGCACATTTTACTGCACAATTTTGGAAATCTTTTCAGAAAGGTTTGGGTTCGAAGGTGAACTAAAGTACTGCTTTCCATCCTCAAACTGATGGGCAAGTAGAACGCACCATTCAGACCTTAAAGGATATGTTGAGGGCTTGTGTGATTGATTTCAAAGGAAATTGGGATGATCACCTACCTCTCATTGAGTTCGCTTACAACAATTGTTACCACTCTAGAATCCAAATGGCTCTTTATGAAGCTCTTTATGGGAGAAGATGTAGATCTCCTATTGGATGGTTTGAAGTTGGTGAAGCTGGGTTGATAGGACCATACTTAGTTCATCAAGCTATGGACAAGGTGAAAGTTATTCTAGAGTGGTTGAAAATGGCGCAGAGTCGTCAGAAATCCTACAATGATGTTAGGAGAAAGGAGTTAGAGTTTAAATTAGATGATTGGGTATACTTGAAAGTTTCACCCATGAAGGGTGTCATGAGATTTGGTAAGAAGGGGAAGCTTAGTCCCCGATATATTGGTCCTTAAAAAATCTCCAAAAGGATTGGTAATATAGCTTATGAGTTAGAGCTACCACAAGGGATAGCTCATCCGGTATTTCACGTCTCCATGTTGAAAAACTGCATGGGATATCCTTTACTTATCATACCAACTGAAGATATTGGTATCAAGGATAGCTTATCCTATGAGGAAATTCCGGTTCAGATTCTAGATCGCCAAGTCCGCAAGTTGAGGACAAAGGAAGTAGCACCAGTCAAAGTTCTTTGGAGGAATCAGTTTGTTGAAGAAGCTACTTGGGAAGAAGAGGAGGATATGAAGAAGAGATATCCACATCTCTTTGAGCCCAGAGAAATTCCAAATCAAGGTACTAATTCTCTTCTTAAATTGTTATCCTTGATGTATTAGATTTGATTGTTGAGAGTTTAAACTGAATGGTTGAGGTTATGCCCTTAGCTTACTAAGAGTAATCTCATTCAAGGACGAATGTTCCCAAGGGGGAGATATTGTAACATCCCACAACTAGAAAGAACTAGAATTAGAAAGAGTGATTTTTGAAAATAATGAAAATCTAGAAATTTGACAAGAGTTAAGTGAAGAATGAGTTTTTGGTCAACTACAAATGACTATAACTCCTAGTTCAGGATGATTTACCTGTGTTTCCAGATACCGTAGAAAATATCTTTGAATCATCTTTCCAACGCCACCGAGTTTGTGTGATTCCGAGTTCGTATGAGTGAGATATGCCATTTGAAGTTGGGCTGTTTGGATAAGGAAAGTCCAATCCGGATTTTGGAAGGGTATTTTGGTATTTTCCATAACCAAATAAATAATTTCGTTTTTAGTAAATTAGTAAGGGTCTAAACTGAAATTGGTCAGTTTACGTTTTTGAAATTAGAGTTAGGGTTTTTGGAGAAAGAACGCAAGAGGAGAAACGAGGAGAAAAGAGCCAAAGATCATCGTTCATAAGGCTTTCGCTTGTGTATTTCATCAAGGGGTGATCCCTACAAGGTATGTTAGATCATATAGCATTGTTTTAGTTCATCCACGCGCCAATCATGATTCAATTCAGCGAAGTTGTATTGTTTTGAAAGCAAATCTTATGAGTTCTTGATGACAATTCGTTTGAAATCTTGTGGGTTCTTGTTGTTGAAGTTTCTTGAGTTTGATTCATAATTTTAGGTGTGTTTTCAGGTAGAATCTTACACATATTGATGATTTAGTTGATTCTAAGTGTTTGGGGAAAGAACCAATTGAGTTTAAAGGGTTTAGAAATGAAAAACGAGCAAGAAAAATTGGCAAACACCTGGGGAAAGTGGTGGGGTGCCGCGCCAGCCAGAGTGACCCACAAAGTTCTCTGAAGTTTCACCCCTGGGGCACCGCGCCAGCTAGAGCGCCCCAATTTCAGCTTTGAATTTTTGGGTCTGGCGCCCCGCGCCGCTCAGAGCGTCATGGACGCCAAGTCTTCTACTTCTTCCCCCTTCTTTATGTACTAGTTCCTTAGCAACGTACCTATATTTCCTAGTTGATTCCAACACTCTAAGGTACATATAAAAGTCATGAAATCATCCATAAACATAAGATCACGAACCTTGAATCCATATTTCAATTCAAGGAAAGTTAAGAGTCAAGTCTAGAAGTTAAGAATCAAGTCAAGAGAAGTTCATAAAGTTTAACAAAAGTCTTTCACAAACATTTTAACTTTGTTTTAAGACTTAAGCTTTGAGTTGAGTAAAGAGTAAGAGTAAAGTTCATTTTCTTCAAAGATTATATGGGAACTAAGGATTCCCAAGAGTTAAAATGTTTTTCACATTTGAGCAAGAAAGGAAACACTGATTTCCAAGTGAGCTTCCAAACTAAGTTTTGAGTAATTATCTCAAACCAAAGAAAGAGTTTTGTTTTAAAAACACATGAGCTAAGTATATTTTTAGGAGTAATATTGATCACCGATATGGAAATTGTGAGTTCATAATAACTCAAGTCTCCAAAAACCATGTAGTCCTCATGGGTAGAAATGATCATACTATTTAGATGATTCGTTAGTGCTTTTTAGCATAGACTAGTTGATCCACTTAGTTAAGGCGTCCTATATGACGGAAAATAATAGGAAAGTTCTGGCAGCGTGGGCAAGACGTTGTATCATCACTTAGGCTCATAGTGGTAGTTGTCGGTTAGAGAAACTCCCACAGTATTATATTACTTTTATGTAATTGAGTTGTTATTGCATTACTTTAACATGTGGAGTTATCATGTATAGTTTGAAATGATTTGTATAAATTGCACCTTTATTGTAGTTGTTACTTTGCATTTGAGTTCAGTATTCATGAGTTGATTAAAGCAAAGGTAAGTGTTACTTTCAGATTTCTTTCAAGCTTATGTTATGTTTAGTATTCCCCTTGCATACTCGTACATTCAATGTACTGATGCCAGTAGGCCTGCATCATCTTATGATGCAGACAAAGGTAACCAGGATCAACATCCAGTACCTCGTTGATCCAGTTAAGCATTCAGAATCAGTTGGTGAGCCTCCTTGCTATCCGGAGGACCCTTTTTATCATTTGATTTAGTACTTTACTTGTTAGGATGATCGGGGGTCTTATTCCCACATCCCTCTTTGTTTTAGAGGCTTCATAGACGAGTAGTTATAGTTCTTTAGTCTTATTCATTTCAGATGTTGTTTAAAGACTTGCGTTGCCATTTTGGCTAAGCTTTATATTTCTTTAAGTTATTCTTTGAGACTATTATTATGTTTAAGTTTTCTACTGAGTAAGTAAGACAGGCCAAGGGTTCGCTTGGGGCCAGCAATGGTTCTCGAGTGCCGGTCATGTCCACGGTGTAGGCTCGGGGCATGACAAGATAAAAGTCAAATATCATCAATATAACATAGGAAAGTCAATGATAATTACCAATCAACATCTTTCAAAATCTAAACATAGAGTAGCTCCTTAAAAATAATTCAACATAGATGAGAACTTTTCATCAATGTGAGTTTATATGTGAGAAATACCTTTCTTAATCATGATCATAATAGCATGTGAGAAAACGTTTTACCCTAACATTAATACTTTCCTTTCAAGCATCCCCAAATCATTTACAATAATTTCATAAAAACATGCATATCTTCATAAATTCATATAGTTCATAGGTTCATGGGTTAATCATAGGTTCTAAAGGATCATAGATACATATGTACTTCCTGCCTAGCCAAGTGCAGTAGGATGGCTTATGAAACTAAGCACAAAGGAGAACCATCATCTTTTAGAGAGAAAATAAACTAGTTAAGTTTGAATTACAACAATATTAAAGATTAATTTCAAGAATAAGCGAATGTTGGTGCACCAACAAAAGTTGCATCAGTTCAACTTAAAGTTGGATAGTGCCCCGAAGAGAACTTGAGATTTGTTCGGAACTCCATGCACACAAACAAACTATGTTATCCCACCAAAATTGATATTCCAGACTCAAAGGAATTGATAAAACAACCAACATAGGTCATCTCAATAAAATATTGACTCCAGCCAATACTTACACCAAGCAACCCAAACCATATCTTTCAAATTTAAACACCACAAAATATTGACAACACTTGCTAGTTCGAGAAGTGGGTATGGAGAAAATTTTGTTGGGAGCACCATCCCTGAGCCTTGCATGCGTGATCCAGATTTAGTGGGAGCTCCAATGCGGACTCTGAATATCGGGAGGAGAAAACAAAAAAAAAAGACAACACTTGCTCATTCTCACCTTCCTTGAAAAGGAAAAGTAGCCATAAACATTATTTTCTAGAAAAATATGTATGTACAAAAAGATTCTCGACATATAATTTGCGGCATAAAGTTGTCCATTCTCTTTGACATAGTCCACATTAAAATGCTAAAGTAGTTCACCTTCTATTCCAATGAAATTAATTAGTCCTTCCAAAATTATAAGTAGCTATAAAAGGATCATTAATGGGATAAAAAAATCACAACAAACACAAAATATTGCTCCTAATAATTATGTGATGATGGTTGGTCTGATAATATTAATTTGCTTTTCACTATGTTTTGGTGATGATGTTATATTACCAACGTCACACAACAATCTCATAGCCAAACCTAACTGCAATGAAAGTTGTGGCAACATCAACATCCCTTTCCCATTTGGGGTGACCCAAGATTGCTCTCTAACCAATCAGTTTCTTGTTACTTTGTAACTACTCTTGTCAACCTCCTCAACTTAATCTCGGTGACACAACTATTCAAGTCACACGCATATCTCTCACTGGGCAACTAACAGTCTTACAATTCATATCGAGAGATTGTTATATGTCCAAGATAAATCGAGGATAATCATTACTACATAGCAGGATGCATGTCCATGTGCAATAGTATTGATGATGATACATGTTCTAGGTTGGTTGTTATATGACATACATCTCTAATGAGTAATGGGGCATGGAATGTTACTATAACACTAAGGAGCTATTATAATCATACTTATGTGAAAGATAACCCTAGTTGCAGCTATGCTTTTGTAGTTCATGAAGCTAATTTTAGCTATTCTAAGAATTACCTTAGGAGTTTGGAGGACAAGGAGGAGCTTCCTCTTGTGGTAGATTGGGTAATTGGTGAAGAAACATGTGAAATAGCTAAGACAAACTCGACTACATATGGATGTAAGAGTAACAATAGTGATTGTCTTGAAAATTCAATTGGTTATCGATGTTCTTGCATGCAAGGATATGATGGGAATCCATATCTGAAAGACGGCTACCAAGGTATGTATATGTGATCACTCTCATATTACTCCAGTTTACTTCCCCTTAAATTTGTCGCGTTTTGATCGCATCGATTCTAAACTATCGGTATTCTTAATTATCTTTTGAACTAATTGTCTCCCCCCCCCCCCACCCCAAACCCAACCATCACATCTAATTAAGAGAGTGGAGTGACTTGGCTAAAATGCTATTTTTAAAGTTCAATTGGCAAAATAGTCACGGGTCTTAATTTATTGGTGAAAGAATCCTAGATTAATCTTTTACTAATTTGAAAATAGATGTGGGGCGTGAGGATAAACTAGTTTAGCACTATAATAGCCTTACATACCTGAAAAAACAAGGTTCTTGAAGAATCTTGAATAAGAACTTGATTAGAAGTCTTGAAACCCTAGCTTGAAGGAGAAAAATCAAGAAAATCTTTCTTGAGATTTTTTTAATTAGTTTCTTGAAACTCTGTGGCCAAGAATTATGATTTTCATTAGTGATTCATAATTGTATGTAGGAATATGAGTTGGAAAGAATGGAATTCTTGGAGAAAAACTTACCTTGAAGAAGAATCTTGAGAATCTTGAAAAAAGATTGAAAGAATCTTGAATGGAATCTTCTACTTTGTTTTTTCCTTAGGGTTTGAGAGAGAAGAGAATGATGGATTATGAGATGAAAATTTGATTGTTTTGGGTCTTTAATTAGTCAAGAAATTCTTTTAGGATTTTCTTAGAGGTAAAAATACAAAAAAAAATGACCATTTTTAATATTTTCCCGTCGACTAATTCGTCATTGCATTGTACCAGGTTACTAAAATGGTCATAACTTTTTGCTCAAAATTTGGATTGATGCGAAATTTGTGGCATTGGAAAGAGGATTCAAATACCTTTAATTTGATAGGTTATGGGCCACGTAACTTTTATATTCTAAGAGATATGATCATTTTAAGTTGAACTAAGTAAAATCTTATGTCAAAACTTAATCGGCAAGAAAATTTTCAACTCAACTTTGTGCTAGGAGTTTTTAGTGACCTTAATTGATATCAAAAATCATTCCCACACTAAAGAATTTACCTTACCAAATATGAGCAATTTAAGATTAACCCAATAAGACCTTATGTGCAAATAGAGAATAGTACAGGCCTTAGCTTAAAATATTTCGGGGTGTTACACTTTTATGAAGTTAACTTTGAGAAAGTGCATCCTAAAACCATGAACCTTAATATAACTATTACAAAGTTACGTGAGACTTATAGGGTCGCGATTAATAAGCATTTACAAGGCCCGCTGACCCTTCATCATGATCGCGATGGTCAAGGCTTGCGATTGCGCATAGCAAAGAAGTTGGTCTTCGCGATCACAATGCCAAGATCACGATTGTGAAGACCATTGCAATGGCCTTCACGAGCCCGACTTCAAGCACATGGACAAGTTAAACAAGTGTTGGTGCACCGACAAAAGTTGCGTCAGTTCAACTTAAAGTTAGAGAATGCCCCAACCAGGGGTTAAGATTTGTTCGAAACTCCGTGCACAGAAACAAACTATGCTACCCCACCAAAATTGATATTCCAGACTCAAAAGGAATCGATAAAACAACCAACATAGGTCATCTCAATAAAATATTGAATCCAGTCAATACTTACACCAAGAAACCAAAACTGTATCTTTCAAATTTAAACACCACAAAATATTGACAACACTTGCTAGTCCGGGACGTAGGTGCTGGGGAATGAGAGAACATGAAGTTTGTAGTTTTGATGATTGACAAAGAGTCTTGATGGTTTGTAGTTCTTAATGTGTGACAAAGCATTGTTTATCATCATCAAAAAGGGGGAAAATATTGGGAAGTAGGAGAACATATAAAGTAGTTTTGATGATTGATAAAGTGAACATGGTTCACTACTTGTTGTCTTATGTGTACTCTATCATGTGAACCAGGTTCTTAGACGTGACAGCAGACAACCTGTACAAATATAAGAGATTGCGGCAAAGAAGAAAAAGTGCAAAAATGAAGGAGCGAAAAAGGAAATAAAGAAAGAGCTGAAACACATAAGCAAAGAAGGAAAAAAATAAAGAAGGAAAGAAACAAATAAGGAAAGAAATAAAGAAGGAAGGAAATAAAGAAGGAACAATTCAAGTCAAATAAGAAAAGAAGTAAATATAGACAAGTTAAAGTTGGAAAAGGATTTTTTATATCTTTCCATGTAGAAGTTTATGAAGGCAAATCAAACTCTATAAAAGGTTGAAGCCAAAGAAGGAAAAGAGTCGTCTCTGCATAAACACAAATCGAGAGAATTTTCCAGCAAAGGCATAGCGATACTTACTGCATATTCACGAAAGTAATCATCTTGAGAGCAATAACCATTGGAGTAAAACCACAGGGCTTCGTCATAGAAACACGAGAACCAGGTTCACGAGTTGTGTTCGAGTCTGAACTATTAACTGTTGAAGTTTGATCAATTAATGTCTAGGGTTATTAGTCTTTGTTGATTTGTTCTAGGTTTATTATTGAGTTGTAATAATTCCTAGATTGTGTAACAAGAAGTGGTTTTGACTTCTTGGAGAGTAGAGTCTTGAGAGAATTGTAACAAGAAGTGGGTTTGACTTCTTGGAGAGTGGAGTCTTGAGAGAATTGTAACAACAAGTGGGTTTGAATTCTTTGGGGGTAGAGTTAAGAGAGAGTTGTGAGAGAATTGTAACAAGAAGCAAGTTTAACTTCTTGGAGAGTTGAGTCTTTGATTATAGTTAATCATTAGAGAGTTAAAGGTACTAGAGTTAGTTTCTTTTGAGTTTGTGATCCTGAAAAGGACGTGAATCTTGAAGCGAATAAGATTATGGTGTAGTTTTTACCTTCCTTGAGGTAGGAAAGTTTCCACGATAAGATCTTTGTTTTATTGTATTGCATTTTATTTTTCTCGACAAAAGTACAAGAACCTGGTTCTTGTATAGGGGTAAGGTTTCTTCAATTGGTATCAAAATAGGTCTTTGCATTAAAAGACTCACATCTTGAAAGTGATCAATGGTTGCACCACCTACACCATAAGAAGGTGCTTCTAAAACTCGACCACCACTTTTTAATGGAAAGTATTATGGATGGTGGAAGAACAACATGATGGATCACTTACTAGGAGAAAACCCAGACCTATGGGGAGTCGTGTTGGACGGTCCAACCATACCCATGAAGAATGGAATTTATGGAACCACTCAAGTACCAAAGGATAGGAAAGAATGGAATGTTGCGGATAAACTTGGAATTCTGAACAATGCTAACGCCAAAAAGATATTGATATGTGGAATAGGTCCAGATGAATACAATCGAATATCATCATGTCAAGATGCAAAAGCAATATGGGAGACTCTGCAAACTGTGCATGAAGGAACAACTCAGGTAAAGAAGTCTAAAATTGATAATTTGAACAGACAATACAAACTGTTTCAAATGGCAGAAGATGAAACAATCCAAAAGATGCCTACCAGGTTCTGTGCAAAAATTAATGAAATTTACTCACTAGGACAAAATAATTTCCAATGGGAAGGCAGTCAGAAAACTTTTGAGTGTTCTTCCAGAGTCTTGAGAAAGAAAAGTAGAAGTCATTACTGAAGCACGTGATCTAGATAAGTTAGTTATGGATAAACTCATTTGAAATCTCATGACCTATGAACTTAAGAAAAATCAAGAAAAGGAAATCGGAGGCAAAAGAAAGGAGAAGAACATGGTTCTTAAAGCCATAACACCAGAAGATTTTGAGGACGAAAACATCGCGCTAATGACCAAAAGGTTCTCAAGAATGTTAAAAAAGGGACAAGTGTTTCAAAGAAGGAACTTTCAGAAGATAACTGAAAATCCAAGAGATCAAGTCTATCACAAGTGTGGAAGTCTGGATCACCTTATCAAGTTTTGTCCATTAAAAGCTCTAGAGGAAAAGAGGAACAATTCGGAGAAAGCAAAAGAAATCAAGAATGATAAGTACATTGCCACAAATAGAAGAATAGCCAATCAAGAAGCTGATCTCTCAATGAAAAGGGCCTTTGCCGCTATGGAGGACTCATCAGAAGAAGAATATAAGGATGGAGGATTCGAAAATCAGTCACTACTTGCATTAGAACAAACATATAAATATAATTTTCTTGCACTCATTGCTAAAATAGAATCAGAAGATGAGAGGAACACTTGTCAATCCCAATAAATGATTCTTGCACAAATGGATGGAACAAATTTTGAAGATGAAGAAGAAGATGACAAACAAAGCAAGGTAAGTCTTCATCACATTAAAGTAAATATTGATTCCTATTCTAAAAGGGAACTAGAATCCCTATTGAGTACTCTTATAGATGCATATCAGTCAATAAGTTCTAAAAGAGAACAAATGATGGAAGACTATGCATCTTTAAGAGAATAAAATGACAATCTTGAGAAACACAATCACTGTCTTCAAAATAAATTAAAAGAACGGGTTAAGACCCAGAGTTAAGTCACAAGGGAAAAAACTCCGCTAGTGAACTTCAATTTGCTTTAGAAGAAGAAATAAAACGGTTAACCATAAATTGCCAGGCCTTAACTGAAAGAAATAGGTTGTTACAAGAAAATCTTGATAAAACCAAATTGGATCTGGAACGAAATCTTAAGGAAATTTTAACTCAGATTCAAGAAAGGCAGACCACCAGTCGAAGTGGGATAAGTTTTAGTAGACAGAAAAATCTTGTAGCACACACTATTCAAATGTCTGAAAGTACATGCACTCATTGTGGAAACTCAGGTCATTCAAGGAATCAATGTCAAGCTCTATTTGAGGCCTTTCATAAAAATGTTAAGTTCACTAAAAAGAAAAAGGCTGAAACGATTAAGAATCTGGTTCCAAATAAAAATACTCCAGATAAAAGGTCTTATTATTTACCTTTCTGGGTTAGAAGAGATCTTATTCATCCTTTTACTCACAAAAAGGGGTCCAAGCTAATCTAGGTTCCCAAGGCTAGTTTTTGACTAGTGTTTCAGGTGAAGGTGAGAGAGGAAAAAGGTCAACCTAGTACATGGATAGTGCATTCTCCAAACAGGTGCTAAAAATGGTAGCAAATTTCCTCTCACTCTCTGCTCTTCAAGGCGGCAGTGAAGTCCTTGAAAAGGATGAGAAAGGTGAAATAGTCAAGATTGACAGAGTTGAAAAGTCACAACCACCGGCCATAGAGAATGTGTTTTATGTTCAAGTATTGAGCACAACACGTTGAGCATCTCTAAAATTTGTGACAAAGAAAATAATGTACTGTTCACATTAGCTGAATATTGTGTGCCAAATTGTAACTCCGGGAACTTAGTTCTGAACATGAAGATAATGTACTTGCCTCAGCGTCATTAATGATATTTCTCTACTTGGGCATAAGAGAATGGGTCATGCTAGTTTCTCTCTTTTAAGTAAACTAGTCATGAAGGATCTGGTTCATGCAACTCTCCGAATCAAAACCTGTGTAGCTATTGTGCATGGTGTGTATGTAAAAGGGAAATATCTGAAGTCATCATTCAAGCAGAATAAAAAGGTTGACATTGAAGAAAGTGACTTGATATCAAACATCTTTGATAATGCAAATTTAGGGAACATTGTAGATGAACCTGGTTCACATCTGACAATCATTGATGCACCTGCAGCAGGAGATACTGGATTAACCCATGGTCTTGGATATAGGAGGAATAATAGAGCAATCAGGACACTTAGAGTCTGGTACATCTTCGGGGGGAACTTCGTTGTGTGAACCTGGTCCTTGTTATTCATTGATTTGGTTCTCTATTACTCAACTTGAAATTCCTTTAATCTGGGAGAATATGATGATGTGTACATACTCACGAAGGCCTTGAAAATGAAGAATATGAGAAAAAATCCTTCGAAGCTTGGTCTTGTCGAAACAAACTGATATATTATCATGATTTTCTCTAATAATTTACAATGAATATTTGCTAACTCAGTCTCGTACTGTAACAGGTACACACTCTAGGCACATCTCAAACAATATTTAGCAAGTCTGCATATATTATCCCTACTCTTTTACTAACAACATTAAGCATATCATTGAGGAACACAAAAGGGGAACCTAGTTTCTCCGTAATACCCAGGTATGTACCATCCTTTTTCAATGTATGAATTTCCTGTGTTTGTGTCAAATATAAGCACTAGTGAACCTGGTCGATCATCAAAAATTCAATTATTTAACCCTTTCTTTGACAATAAGCAACATTCAATCCCAAACAACTCAAATGATGAAAACCTCAATCTTGAAGCCACCCTTGCTCTAATTTAGGGGGAACCTTGTTTTACCTCTCACATCTGAACTAGTTTCACAAATTCCAAATTGATATTCCATCCATTCCAAGTGTATAACCAGTTATCTCTTAGGGGGAACAATTTTCTTAGGAACAAACTATTATTGGTGCTTGCCTTCATTATTGATAAATCCATCGCTATTGCACCAAATTGTGATGAATTATAGTTGGTACTCCTTCCAAATATAATCAAGAAAAGGGTTATAAAAAAAACCACAGAGAAGTGAAAATGTTATGGAGTAGAATTAAAAAAAAAGGTGAAAAGAAAGAAAGCTCCATAACTTAGTTGTTGTTGCTCATTATGCATGAAAATACTCACCTAGTCTCCTTGAAACTAACTATCCTCAACTGATGATGGACCTCATGTTTCTCTCTATGTAATTTCATATTCTAAGAAAACTGATCATAACGAATGAGCTGGTGCACAATGGGCGTACTGAAAAAAGAAAAAAAAATCTGATGGCACAAAATATCCTTTTCCTCCTCATTTTAGTAATCTTCGTCCCAATCCTTATCCTCCATTTTTCAGACTCTTTGATGTGCTTATGTCTATCTCGTACTAATGATATCATATGCTTTTGATTTAGGGCTCTAAGGGCTTAAACTGGTACATATTTATTTATTTTGTTTCCCATTGAAGATCTTAATTGTGTATGAGTTTAAGATGGCTAATATCCTCAAATTAACTTATCGTATTGTTAGTAGAAGTGTACTTGAAAGTGTTGCCCAAGTGGCCATGAATTAAAATGATATTGCACTCATTGAATGTTAATCGAGTTCTTTGGTTATTGGTTTTCAATGATGCCAACAGGGGAAAGTTATATGATGTGGGTTAGGGACACACTACTAAAAAAACAATGAATACCGACCTTCGGAGGTCGGTATTGTCACGACCCAAGCCTAGGGCCTAGACGTGACCGGCGAATGGGGAACCCGAAGGAACCCCAAACAAGCCTCATAGTGTATCATTACACATCCTTGGTCGCGGAAGCAATTAAATGACCATGAGCAATAAGCATAATCAAAG
>JAJOOR010023790.1:0-21920 GCA_036250505.1 Solanum acaule
CATATAGAACGCTTAACTTAGTGGATCCACTAGTCTATGCTAAAAGCATCTTAAGGAGTCATCTAAAAAGTATGATCCTTTACTACCCATGATGGCTACATAGTTTATGGAGACTTGAGTTAATATGAACTCGCATCCCCATATCAATGCTCAATACTACTCCCAAAATATACTTAACTCATATGTTTGTAAAAACAAAACTCTTTCTTTGAATTGAGATAATTACTCAAAACTTAGCTTAAAACCTCTCTTGGAATCGATGTTCCCTTTTCTTGCTCAAATGTGAAAACATTTATAAATTCTTTGGGAATATTTAGTTCCCTTATAGATTTTTGAGAAAACGGACTCAACTCTTTACTCTTTGCTTAACTTGAAACTTGAGCTTTAAAATGAAGTTAAAAAGTTTGTTAAAGACTCTTGAAAACTTTAAGAAACTTTGCTTTGATTTGCTTCTTAACTTCTAGACTTGACTCTTAACTTCATTGACTTTGATCTTAACTTTCCTTGAATTGGATTATGGATTCAAGGTTCATGATCTCATGTTTATGGATGATTTCATGATGTTTAGATGTACCTTAGAATGTTAGAATCAACTAGGAAACATAGGTACAACACTTAGGAACTAGTACGAAAAGGTGGGGAACGAATGGGGAGAACTGGAGTCCCTGGCGCTCTAAGAGGTGCGGGGCGCCAGCCCTCAAACTTTAGAGGAGTTGCTGGGGCGCGCTGGCTGGCACGTCGCCCCATGGGGTGAACATCAGATCTCCTTTTGGGGCGCGCTGGCTGGTGCGACGCCCCACCCCCTTCCCCAGGTTTTTTGACGATTTTTCTTCTCCGGTTTTCATCTCCAAACCCTCTAAACTTCCATAGTTCTTTCCCCAAACACTTAGGATCATTAGTACCCTCAATACCCAATAGATTTAACTCGAAAAACTACCAGGAAACACGAATCAAATCAACATTAGGCATTCAACAATCAACCAACAAGAATCCAACAATGTTCTTCGAGAACTTCACTTTTTAACATGTAAACAACCCAAAATCGCTGAATTGAAACAAGTTGGTGTGTGGGTGAACTAACCCATCACTAAAATATCTCACATACCTTAATAGGGATCACCCCCGACGAATTCCACTCCCAACGCTTGACGTTCTTGGCGAAATCTAGGCTTTTCTCCCTTTCTTTCTTCTTTTCTCTTTTCTCCAAGCCCTAAGTGTGAATTTAATTTTTTTCTAATCTGACAAAACTAAGTTTTTACCCCAATAAATCCCTAAAAATGAATTAGGAAATAAATTAGAGAAAAGACTACTTTGCCCTTCCTTAATTCCGGATTGGGACTTTCCTCAATCTAATAGCCCAACTTCCGAAAGGCATATCTCACTCATATGATGTCGAAATCGCGCAAACTTGGTGGAGTTGGAAAGATCTCTCCAAGGGATTTCCAACCATATCAATATCTGCTCCTAACTCATCCTGAGCTAGGAGTTATGGCCGTTTGAAAATGGCCAAAACTCACTTTCTTAACTTGGAAAAACAATTCGAGATTACCTTATTCTTTCCAAACATCAATATTTTCATATTTTAGACTCTTTATAGTCGTTTCTAGGTGCGAGGTGTTACAACTAGGATGAGGGTTCACTTGGGACATGCAATGGTTCTCAAGTGCCGCCCACGTCTAGGGCGTAGACTCGGGTCGTCACAATAATTGAGAAGAATATCTTGTAAATAAATATTTTTATGCTAGAACTTCTAATACATTGCTTAAGAAATCATCTATATATAGTTAATGCAAGAATTATTAATACACCCTTTTAGCATTTTTCTTACACACTATACCAAACGACCCCTTAGTAAATATTAATATTACTCATTATTAGGTAAGAAACCATTATTAACCAAAATCTATTTATAATGCACAAGAAATCCATGTATGAGTAGATTTCTATTCTATATTCATGTTTGCCCAAAAAATAAATGTTTAACAAAAAAAGCTGTAATATCTAAAATTTGATGGGGTTGGCTCCGCAGATATTTGTGATTATACTCGTCAAAGTGATGGAAAATCTGGGGAGGTAATTCCAACTTTGTGCAAGAGGCTATGATGGGATCTCCAATTTGAATGTTGATCCAGCTCCTATAACTGTGAAAGTTGCGATTTGTACATTTTGTATATTTCATTGATTTTAAAGGTGTGCATATGATGATTCCTTAATGTAACTTTGTTATCAACGTTAGAAAAGTGCTAGATATGACCTTGTAGGATACGTGCAATTCTCGGTATAATTTTCATAAGGATGATGATGACAGTGTTAGGGACCCATCAGAAAAGTAAAAAGAAGTTCTGAAGTTGTTCTAACTCAAATGTATGATCATTGTTTAAGATGTTTGCAATTGTGAAGGAAGTTATTTAAATGTTTGGATATTTTCTTTGTGCTGGTTCAGCATGCTAGACTCCTTCTATTTTCTGTGTTAAACTAATTTTGAAGTTTCCACTTACTGTTGAAATTTTATATTGCATGGTTTATTAATAAAATATTTCCTATGCAGTTATGTGGAAAACACACAGAACCTGAGATACTCAGGCATGAGTTTTTTTTGCATCATATATAATATAATCTCATAGTTAGGAGTCATTGTTTGAAAATGCTTCTAGAGGTGACTAACTGATTATCATTTTATTTATACAAAGGGTTTCAACACATGCATAAGATTGATTAATGACATAACCACTCCTCAAATCCAGCTCAAACATTTCCCATTTTTTTTCGCTTAAAGAGTGTGGAGGGTATTATTGAAAACAAATGTTTTTTATGGAAATTATTGAATACATTTTATTTTTAATAGACAAAACAAAACATTGCAAAAAAAGTAATATTAGCATAACTTATGTAGTCACTACTAATACATTGTATTCATCATTTTTCTTATACGCCCTATCAAACCATCCATTATATTATTTTTGTAGGTTCCTCCTTTTTTGGTTTAACTCTTGTGTACAGAAAGTTGAGATCTCTTTTATTAATGAAACTCATTGCTTGATTAAAACAACAATAATAAAAAAAATTAAATAATGGTAAGATTAGGTTAGTTTGTGTAATGAACCATTATTTTTCATATTTTTATGTAATCCATGATAATTATGAACTTGAGATGCTCGGTTATATAACACTTTCTTTTTCTTTAATAAGTTTCTCCACCCGCTACTTCATTGTCAACTTTTGTTCCTCCAAGTGTTTACCTGGAGGTAGTTCTAAGCAATGATGCATAATCATAAACATTAGTATTCTATTTTATTCTTTTTTGTTTAGTTTTTGTAATTTTTTTATGGAGATCTTCAAATGCCTCTAAGCCATTTGATTTTCCTTCATCCTAATTACGTTGGTGATACTCTTGTTTCATTTTGAAAATTTTATCAATTATTTATTTGATACTTGTGGAACAATAGGAAAATGGTTTTCCACTTGGTGAAAAGACCATTACACCAACATCTGCTTTTGTTCAAGTCGCAAGTTTATATACATTATTGAACAAGGTATTCTTTTGATAAACTAACAATGCGTGCTTTCTCAGACTTAATGGATATAAACCTGCAACTCGGGCCAGAGGAAATGTTGGTTTTATAGTCTTTTCACTACGAATAAAACCATTTTCCTATGGTTCCACAAGTATAAAAAAAATAATGGAAAATTTTTCAAAAGTGAAAGTTTAGGATTGCCAACATGATTATACTTAGGGAAATTCTAATTGGTTTGACGCAATGGAATATATCCATAAAAAATTACGAACATTGGACGAGCAAAAAAAAAGTGAATACTAATGTATAAGACTATACACCCAAACTCACAATACATCTAGATAAATATATGGAGGAGCAAAAGATGGCAATTAAGTTGTAGGTTTGAGGTTGTTAAAGAAAAAAAATAGGAAGTTCTATTCTGGAATGCATTTTATTTTTAATACAAAAAAAACAAAGGCCTCATAAAAAATAATATTAGCAAAACTTATGCAAACATTACAAATACACTCTATTCATTATTATTTTTATACACCCTATTAGAGGACCCCTTGTATTTTTGTTTGTATGTTCATCATTTTTTGGTATAACTCTTGTATACGACAAGTTGTCCTTTGTTTTTATTAATTGAACTCTTTCCTTGATTAATACAATAAACAAACAAATTTATTAAGGGTAAGAGTTGTGCTGGTAGTGTTGTTATGGCCTATTGTTTATCATATATTTATGTAACCCATCTCAATCAGACAAATTTTTGTGTTGGATTGGAAAATGTCTCATTTTTTGATTAAATCTATTTTGACAAGCCAAATTCATTTTAAATTGACCGTTTTCCTACTTGGCTAACCAATATTTTCATACATTTGCAACCTCAACGTCCACTATGGTAAATATATTTTCATGTGGAGATTGTAATGCATTAACAGATTATGAGGGAAATTAATAATGAAGGGATTGTTATTCAATGATTAATAATTTAGAGATTGTTATACATTTATTTATTATTTTATTTGAAATAATATTTTTTCTACTATCTTCATACCTAATGCACATATTTTTGTTCCACAATCTAATCAATATAAATGAGCTGAGGGTCTTTCGAAAACAGCCTCTCTACCTCGCACGAGGTAGTGGCAAGGTCTGCGTACACTCTACCCTCCCCAGACCCCACCTAGTGGGATTTCACTGGGTATGTTGTTGTTGTTGTTGTTGTTTAATCTAATCAATATAAAATAATACTATTCATTAGTAGATGTTTCATAAACTCGTATTACAAAATATTCCACCATCTCACTAAGTGCTAGCTTAGGTGTAAAATTTAAATGCGTCAATCTTTATAGAGTTAGAAAATTGAAGGAATACTAATGAGTGAACGAGTATTCTCTTTGATCCATTCCGTTCATATTGTTCATTAGTTTAGTAAAAGTCTTCAATCTATTTAATAGTCTAAACAACACAAAAACTTATTAAATTTTAAAGATGAAACAAACAAAAAACCAACTTATTTACAAATGAACTTTATAACCTTCTATATTGTTGTCTAAAGTTTCATATAAATTGGTGATTGCAGACTAACAAAATGAGGCTTAATAACATAGAAAAGAATTGACTATATTAGAAAACTCGATCGATGGTATAGTCTTCTCCAACCGTAGCTCCCACTTTAAAAACAAAACTACCAACTCCATGATACTTATGAGTTTAAGAACCGTCACAAACTAATTCCTCAAGTCATGATGGCACCTACTATAATCAACCCGTATGTAAGCAAAATTTAACCTATAACAACAAGTATTGAGTGTAAGGATAGAAATGAGCAGAAACAACACTATAACAACAAAACAAGATAGAAATGGAAGCAAACAAAATATATATACAAAAGATCCCTCCAAAAACCCGAAAGTCACAAGTACAGGGCAATTAAAAATAAGAGTACAAGTCCCAAAATTGGACAAAAAGCAAAGTTGTCTCAAATAGCAAATGACTAGCTATATAATAAATAGAAGGAGACCTGCAAGTATAGAATGCCAAGTGCTCACCCTTGTCTTTGATCTGAAATGATTTTGAACACATGAGAAATCACCAATGGTAGCTGGTACTAGGACCTGCATCACAAAACAGATACAAAGTGAAGCATTAATATCATACCAAAGGTACTTTATAGGTATCATAGGTCGACTAAGAAAGAAAGGTAAACACAATATGAAAAGATTGAATCTACACACAAATAGATGTCAAAGTGAAATTTAAAGAAAAGCATATGAGCATACAAAATTATATCTAATCACAACTAAACTAAACATAATTGGACCTCCATAGAGCTAGAAGGTACACTAGTGCTCAGGATTAAATTAAACTTGAGCAGACTCCCACAAGCCTGATAGGTACAAAGAATAGCTAAGTCTACTAGAGAGAAGTACCACATATAAGATTTCAAAAAGTGAAAGTTGGGTTGCCAACCCAAGTAATTACCACAATTCCTAGAAAGGGAACACCCAACCAACCAGTCGAATCCCAACCCAGCTAGCAAGAGTTAACTAGAGGGTATGTAGAAATGTTCTAGGCCACCTAGCCATCCAATCTACTCTCAGGGGCGTAACCCACCCATCTAGCAAGAGAGATCTAGGGGAGTGTCTGTAATATCCCATAATCTAGAGAACCAAAAATGCAGAATGTTAGAAGTTGCAGGCGCCACCAATAGGACCACCTACGGATCGTAGGTTGACCACAGATCGTAAGTGGGGTCCGTGGTTGTCACATGCAACTTATTCCCCAAAATCCAGGCAAAATCCAGCCTGTCCAGACCTACACCAGGATCTACGGACCGTAGGTGGGACCATGGTTCGTGGTCCAGGCCGTGGTTCAGACCCCCCAAATTCCATCTCTCTTAAGCTAAACGATGGTTGACCAGGATGGACCGTAGGTCGATCCATAGTTTGTCGGTCAAGTCCATTAGTTGATCTCGACAACTTTTAAGTCAGGGGTCTTTTGGTCTTTCCCCTATGCGTTGGGAACCTAAACTACGTCATTTAACCCCTAAACTATGACTTTTTGGTCAGTCTTAGCCTAGTAACTTAATCAGACTTTACCCAAATCAATTCATTCACAAAAATTTAGAGCTAAAGGGGAGAAAGCATTGACTAAACCCTCTCTAATGCAGCATTAACCATGTTACGAGTTATATTTCAGTATTCAGTTTTAACATGTTATGTACTTGGTCATTGCATTCAGTTTAGTTCATTTAGGTATATCTCAGTATCTTTATCATGTTCAGATTGTATCATTTCCCAATATGTTGTGTTCAGTTATGTATATTTATTCAGCTTTATCCTATATAGCATGCTCAGTAACTTTCAAGTACTGACGCATATTCTGTACTACATCTTTTCGTGATGTAGGTTCAGGTCCTCAGCATTCAGATCACGCATAGATCTGTTCCCGATCTCCAATTCAATAGTATCAGTGGTGAGCCACATTCTTCAAGGACGATTGACATGTTTTGCATTCATTCTTTCCTTTTTGGTTTCAGTTTTGCTAAAGGTAGTTAGGGCATATCCTAGCATCTCAAGTCAGCTAGAGGCTTATTTCAGACATAGTTAGAATCAACTCTAGTCTTTTCAGTTCTAATCTCGTATTGTAAACTCTTATTTAGTATGTTATTCAGATCAGCATTAGGTATTGCCCATTTCATTTTATATCATGTTTTAAGCTTCCGCATAGTATTTCTCATTTCAGTAAATCTTTAAGTATGTTTATGATATGCTAGTTCAAGGTTAGCTTGGGGTCACTCATGATCCTAGGTCTCGTGTTACGTCAAAAGGTAGCCGCGGGGAGTGACTGTGTCGACTCTAAATAGGATCTCTATATATCAAGTCATCCCAGTCAATCAGTCAACTCCTAGGGGTGTATGCCACCCACCTTGCAAGGGTGACCCAAGTGCATGTCAACTCTATCATCATAGTATATTTTCACTCATTTGCAGCCTTTTTAGTTAAACAATTAGTGTCTTCAATGCTTATTTCTGTCGTATTCTGATAATATTTTGATATTTTGCAGCTATAAATTCTAAAGGACAAGGCAATGATTAATACTTGAAAAAGAGGCCAATAATATCGAAAGGAGTACATACTCCCAACTAGTAGTCACCTTCCCTTAACAGGTCTTGAAAGCTCTCTTTGGAATATCACATTCCCTTACTCTTTGCTGATGGTAGCCAGATTTGAGGTCTATCTTGGAAAAACAAGTAGCACCCTGAAGTTGATCGAAGAGATCATTAATTCTCGGAAGAGGATACTTATTCTTGATGGTAACCTTGTTCAACTGATGGTAATCTGTACACATTCTAAAGGAACCATCCTTCTTCCTCAAAAACAAAATCGGAGCTCCCCAAGGTGAGACACTTGGTCGAATAAAACCCTTCTCAAGGAGATCTTTCAAATACACTTTTAAATATTTTAACTTTCCTAGTGCCATCCTATATGACGGAATAGATATAGGATGAGTATTTGGAAGAAGGTCTATACCACAGTTTATCTCTCTCTCAGGAAGGACTCCCGGGATGGTCATCTGGAAAGACCTCTGGAAACTCTTTTACTACTGGAACTGACTAAATAAGAGGTATCTCAACACTAGAGTCATTGACTCGGACTAAGTGATACACACACCCTTTGGAAACTAACTTTCATGCCGTAAAGTACGAAATAAAATGACCCATAAGCACTGCTGAACTACTCTTCCACTCTGTAACTGGCTCATTAGGAAACTGGAACTTGACAACTAGAGTTCTACAATCAACTGAGGTATAACAGGCATGAAGTGAGTACATACTAAGAATAACATCAAAATCTACCATGTCTAACTAAACTAAATCATCCAAGGTGCTATTCTGTTTGACGGAAATGGTACAATCATGATAGACTGTCTCTGCAAGAATAGCCTCACCAACTGGTGTAGAAACACTGAAGGGCTCACTGAGTTGCTCTGGAAAAACATCAAAATTCATCGCAACATAAGGAGTTACAAAGGATAAAATCGCTCCTGGATCTAGCAAAGCATAAACATAAAAGTTAAAGACTTGGATCATACTAGTGACAACATCTGCGAATTCTCTTGCTCTTGGCGACTAGTAATAGCATATAAACGGTTTCCTTCTCCGCCTAACCCTGAAGAAGCTCCTCTAGATGCAGCTCTGTCTGGTAGAGCAACTGAAGAAGATTGGGCTCTAGTGCCCCCATTACCATTACCCTGCTTTTTCTTAGGACACTCTCTCATAAAATATCCATTTTGTCCACACTTGAAGCAACTAGTGGAGCCATCACGACACACCCCTGAGTGGCTCCTACCACACTTAGCACTATGAGAGGCTTACCACCTTCTTTGCCACACTACCGTGAGAATGTCCAGGTCTAGCTCTGAGATTCTCTGAATTCTGACTATTGTACTCACCTTTGTTCCTTGGTTCAAGTGCACTAACAGATGATGGAGGCGGTCCCATCTGCTTCTTTTGGAAAGACGATCGATTGGTATTTCCCTTTTGCTGCCCGGACTCATTCCCTGATGTCTTAGTCTTCTTATTCTTAAACTCTTCTCTATCCCTCAGTTTTTCCTCCTCAACTTGTTGTACATGGATCATTAGCCTTGCTATGTCCATATCCCCTATCGACATGGCTGCCTTGCCTTCCTTCTTTGATAGACGAGACAATCCAGCAATGAATAAACTCATCCTGCTCCTCATGTTAGCAACCATCTCCGGAGCATAGTGGGAAAGTTGTGTGAACTTCAGCCTATACTCAAGAACAGTCAAAGAATCCTACTTAAGAGTGAGGAACTCTTTTATCTTTACTTCTCTCAATTCTCGGGGAAAGAAACGCCTCAAGAAGGCCTCCTCAAACAAAGCCCAAGTCACAAGAAGTGCACCCTCAGCTCGATTCATCTTCCATTGATCAAACCAAATTCTAGCGACATCCTTCATTTGGTAAGCATCTAGTTCCATCCTCTCAGTATTGACAACATGCATAATCTCAAAGTCCTTCTGAATCTCTTTAACAAAGTTTTATGGGTCCTCAGTAACACTTGAACCAGTAAAGCTTGTAGGGTTCATCCTTAAGAACTCACTTATCCTCGAAGTATCAACCACTTCCTGACGATTCTCTTTCTGTTGCACAGCTTGGTTGGTCAAAACTTGGCTCAACATCCGGATGGCCTCACGGAATTCAATATTGGCGACCTCCCCTTGGGTTTGAACTTCTGGTGCATTAGGTACCCCTTGTTCCTGTGGTTCAACATTCCTTCTAGCCGGATGGCCTTTGACGGCTCTTCATAGAGGCATGATCTGAAAGACACGCATAACCATGAAATAGAAAGAAACTTTATAGAGATTAATTCTATCGCATGAAATAAATATGAAAGAAGTGAGATAGTTCCTAAATGTTGTAGCCTCCTATTTATAGATGTGGCGCGCTTCACACCAATGGCTAGGACTTTACAGATACGACTTCATAGACTCCCTAGGATTCTTGAACTCTGTGCTCTGATACCAAGCTTGTCACACCTCGAGCCTACATCCTGGGTGGGATTGTCACTTGAGAACCATTGTTGGCCCCAAACAAGCCCTTGGTCTGGCTTACTTACTCAACAGAAGACTTAACTCAACATAACTGAACATTTAAAAGTAAACTGAGAGCTCAAAATATAACTTAGAATGTATTAAGATAACATTCAGTGACCAAAGTGGCAATTCAAGTCTCAAACATAAGCCAATAACAAGATAATGACAATGAAATAACTAACTATCTATGAAGACTATAAAAAAATGAGATGGACCTCAGGACAAGACCCATGATATCCTCATGAACTAAAATAATGATAGGGGGTCCTCTGGAAGCAAGGAGGCTCACCAACAACTCTAAATCTCATTATTTCAGTATCTATATCATGTTCAGTTGATGCTCTTGCTTTATAGCTTGTTCGGTTATATGCTTTGTTCAACTTTACTCTATCCTGCATTCTAAGTACCTTTCAAGTACTGACGCATATATTGCGCTACATCTTCTCATGATATAGGTTCAGGTCCTCAATAGTCAGATCACGCTTAAATTGGTTCCTAATCTCTAGTTCAACAGTACCAGTGGTAAGTCCTCATTCTTCGAGGACAATAGTCATGCAATTTTCTTCAGTATTTTAGTCTTTTAGTATCAATTTTGCTATAATTAGCGGGACATGTCCCAACACTTCTAGTCAGTTAGAGGCAATTTTCAGACATAGTTAGATTTAGCTTAATATTTAAGTTTGATGTTTCTTTTGTATTAAACTCTCAGATTTGATAAATTCAGTTAGTATATGGGTATTCCCCATCACTTTCATTTTCATGATTTAGATTCCGCACAGGTAATTATTATTCTTAGTATGCTCATGTCATGCTAGCAGGGTTAGCTCGAGAGGTGACGTGATCTAAGCGTGATCTGGATGCTGAGAACCTGATCCTCTATCACGAGAAGATGTAGCGTAGAGTATGTTCAGTACTTGAAAGGTACTGAGCATGGAGGATAGAGTAAAGCTGAAATAAACATGTAACTGAACAAGCAATAAATCAAGAATATAATCTGAACAAGATATGGATACTGAATACTGAACTGATTGAATGCAATGACCAAATTTATAACATACTAAGACTGAATACTGGCTGTACTGAAATGTGATCAATGCAGTAGAATCTGACTGAACTGTGGGAGCTACTGATGATCGATAATAAAACCACATAAGTTAAATGTGTAGTCCGATGTATATGCCCTATCAACAGGACCCAATATACCCGGCCAATGGTATAGAGGCATGCTGGCATGATCACTAAAATGATGCCCACATAGGGGACTTACAACCTACGTGGCTCGTAGTTCTGGGACTATATGAATGACTGACCCTAGTCAAACTCGGTATTTTGCTACTCCTAATAGATTAAGTTATTAACATATTATGATTGAATTACTATCATATACTGGATAGCTCACTACTGGCATACAAACTGAGAATGCACATTAATATACTGATAATGACACATTCAAGACTGAGCCATGTATGTTTGAAACACTGAAATATCTTACCTAGTGTGCGTAATTCAAGAACTAAAGAAATGCATAGCTAGGGTACTGAAATTCATGCAATAAACGAAGTAATAACAAGATAATCTGATTTGGAACATGTAAATAACTAACTCATGATAATCTACTAAAGTTCTAGAAACTCAAGGTCTAGTTGATAATAGGGAATCAAGAATCTGACTCAAATCTAGGAATCTAATGGGAGAAAGGAGACCACTAGTGAAACCCCACATACCTGGTGACGAATTCCACAGAGAAATTTTTTGATTTCGAGGCTGGAACTGATGGAATCTTGCTGCGTTCATGAACTTAGGGTTGGTCACCTCTTTCTCTTCTTACGCTTCAATATTTCTATGTTTTGATTAATGATTTGACTTTGGTAAGTTTTTGTTATGTTTCTAGGCTAAAACTAATCAAAACCACGTAGTTCAGGGTTAAAACAACGTAGTTTAGGGGTCCAACGAAATAGGAAAAGACCAAAAGACCTTCGACTTAACTGTTGTCTGAGTGACAGATGTACAGGACTGATGTATCGTCGATCGGCTGACGGTCCGTGCTGGTCGACCATCATTCGTCACTGAAGCTAGACTTTTGAGGGTCTAATCCACGAACCTGGACCACGGTCGGTAATTCCTAACCATGGCTAGACCCTTACCCAAAAAAATGGACTGAGTTCTAGGGTGGGCTGCAGTGACCATCCAAGGACCACCAACAGGGACCGTAATCACTCTACGGTCCGTTGGTGACATTCGTAGGTGGCACCTGTAGCACTAGATTTTCTGCACTTTCGTTGTTCTAGCATACGGGGTGTTACATTATCTCCCCCTTGAGAACATTCATCCTCGAATGAAGACTAAACTAGCTGAAATAGAGGGAAGGAGCTGCAAACCCTACCACTAAACACTGGAGACTGATTTCTGACTGAACTAAGTTCCAAGAACATGCAAATACGCTAAAATGCAAGTACAAACTAAAGGAACATGATACTAAGATTGAATTTGTGAATGAATGACTGAAAAACTGAAGAGGAACTATTACCTCAAGCTTAAGTGGACCTATTTGTCCCCTGGACTGGACCTAATCTGATTCTGAATTATCCGTCGCTACGTTATTCCCAAGGACTAGCAAAATTGAAATAGCAAAATTCTTGTGGCATCTCAATGGGTTCAGAAACCACACGTTTCTCTGGATCATCATAGCGTACTTCGACATATCCACTCAAAGAAAGGTCTTTTCGTAATGGATGACCCTCGAAGCCATAATTTGTTGATATACGGCATAGATCCGGATGATTGATGGAAGAAACACCAAACATGTCCCAAACTTCTCGCTCCCATTGGCTGGCTGATGGAAATAGACTGACTACCGGAGATATTCGTGTTACTTCGTCTGCACTGGTTTGTACACGAATGCATGAGTTATACCGAATACTCAGTAAATTATAGACCACTTCAAATCTTTGTTTTCGAGAGGGATAATCAACTCCGCAAATAATGACCGAAACATGAACCCTTGTATAGGTATGTAATTTCATAAAGCACAATAATTGAAATAGGTAGTCCGTATTGTTATCAGATCTATTCCCATGTTCCGATCTTTCCTTTTTGTTGACCCATTTCTTGGGTAAAGTCTCTCAACTACAAACTAAAGGAACATGAACTATTACATCAAGCTTAAGTGGAATCGGAAGGAAAGAGGTGAGGATACTTGGACTTCATGTCTGCTTCCCAAGTAGCTCCCTCTACAGAATGACTCCTCCACCAAACCTTGACTGAAGTGACTTCTTTGTTTCTCAACCTTCTAACCTGATGATCAAGAATCTCAACTAGAACATCCTCATAAGAAAGGGAATATTTCACAGCGACACTCTCTAATGACACTACGGATGCTGGATCACCCACACATTTCTTCAATAGTGAGATGTGAAAGACTAGATGCACTGCTGCTAAATCTACTAGCAACTCTAACTCATAAGCTACTTTACCAATCCTTTTCAAGATTCGGTAAGGGCCTACATATCTGGGACTGAGCTTCCTTTTCTTCCCAAATCTCATCACCCCCTTCATCGGTGACACTTTCAGTAAAACCGAATCATCAACTTGGAACTCTGGTTCCCTTCTCCTTACATCTGCATAAGACTTCTGGCGACTCTGGTCTGTCTTAAGTCTATCTCTAATGAGGTGCACTTTCTCTATAGCATCAACGACTGAATTTGGACGTATAAAGATTGTTTCACCTACTTCAAACCAACGAACAGGAGATCTGCATCTACGCCATACAATGCCTCATAAGGGAACATCTGAATGCTGGAATGGTAGCTATTATTGTAGGCGAACTCTATAAGAGGAAGTTGATCATCCCAACTACCCTTGAAGTCAATAACACAAGCTCTTAACATGTCCCCTAAGGTCTGAATGGAACACTCTGCCTAACCATCCGTTTTTGGATGAAATGTTGTGCTAAGGTTAACCTGAGTACCAAGACCTTTCTGAAATGACTTCCAGAAATGAGAGGTAAACTGAGGACCTCTATCTAAGATGATAAACAAAGAAACCCCATGCACCTCACAATCTCATTAATATAAAGCTTGGTTTAGTCCTCCGCAGAATCTTTAGTCTTGACCACCAAAAAGCGTGAAGACTTAGTAACTCTATCAACTATCACCCAAATTGAGGCATGTTGTCTGCGAGTACGAGGTAAACGTGTGATGAAGTCCATTATGATCACTTCCCACTTCCAAGTAGGAATGTCAATCTCTTGAGTCATACCTCCTGGTTTCAGATGTTCTACCTTGACTTGCTGGCAATTGGGGCACTTAGCCATAAAATCTGCTATATCTCTTTTCATACCATTCCACCAATAGACTTCTCGTAGATCGCGGTACATCTTAGTGGAACCTGGATGAATAGAATATTTGGAGTTATGGGCCTCTGCAAGAATATGTTGTCTCAACTAGCCCACATTAGGAATACATAATCGACCCTGGTAGCGAAGCACACCATCTCCCCCTTGGGCGAAAACCTCAACTTTCTGTTAATGGACTACACCATTAAGTTCAACTAACATCGGATCACTATCTTGCTTTTCCTTTTCTTCTACCACCAAAGAAGATATGCTCATAAGATGAACTCCTAGGCGAGCAAGTATGTGAACATCCTTTGCTAGCTCCTTTCTTCCTCAACATGTGCTACGCTACCCATGGATAATCTGCTAAGAGCATTTGCTACTACATTTCCTTACCCGGATGGTAATGCATGCTCATATCATAATCTTTGAGGAACTCAAGCTATCTTCTCTGGCGAAAATTCAACTCTTTCTGGGTGAACATCTAATGGAGGCTCTTATGGTCTATGAACATATCTACATGAACACCATACAAGTAGTGTCTCCAAATCTTGAGTGCAAACACCACCATCGCAAGCTCGAGGTCATGAGTCGGATAATTCTTCTCATGCACCTTAAGCTATCTGGTAGCATAAGTTATAACCTTACCTCGCTGCATCAACACACAACCTAGGCCAACTCAGGATGCATCACAATAAATCACATAACCGTCTAAACCCTCTAGTAGAGTCAAAATAGGAGTTATAGTCAACCTAGTTTTCAATTTTGTGAAGCTTTTCTCACAATCATCTGACCACTGAAACTTGACCATCTTCTGAGTCAACCTAGTCAATGGTGAGGTTATGGATGAAAATCCTTCCACGAAACTTCTGTACTAACCTACTAGACCCAAGAAACTTCTGATATCTGTAGGAGAGGTAGGTCTGGGCCATTGTTTCACTACCTCTATTTTCTGGGAATCTGCATGAATCCCTTCACTAAACACTATATGCCCAAGAAAAGCAACAGACTGCAACCAAAACTCGCATTTGTTAAATTAGGCGAATAACTGACGATCTTTGTGAGTTTGCAGAACAACTCTCAAATAACTCGCATGTCCTTCCTCATTTCTAGAATAAATAAGGATATCATCAATAAAGAAGATAAAGAACAAGTCCAAGTACTGCTTGAACACCCTATTCATCAAGTCCACGAAAGCTGCAGGAGCATTGGTTAGTCCAAATGGCATAACTACAAATTCATAATGACCATACCGAGTTTTGAATGCTGTCTTTGAAATGTCACTATCTCTAACTTTAAGCTAATAATAACCCGATCTGAGGTCTATCTTTGAGAAATGACTAGCACCCTGAAGTTGGTCAAACAAGTCATCAATCCTTGGGATAGGGTACTTATTCTTGATTGTGACCTTGTTCAACTGCCTATAGTTAATGCACATTCTGAGAGAACCATATTTCTTCTTTACGAACAACACTGGTGCACCCCATGGTGAAATACTAGGTCTGATGAAGCCCTTATCTAAAAGGCCTTTCAACTTGCTCTTTCAATTCCTTAAGCTCAGCTAGAGCCATTCTTTAAGGAGGAATAGAGATAGGCTGGGTATCTGGAAGGAGATCAATTCCAAAGTTGATTTCCCTTTCGAGAGGAACTCTAGGAAGATCTTCTAGAAACTCGTTAACCACTGGAACTGACTCAAGAGTTGGGGTTTTGGAGCTTGAATCATTAACCCGAACTAAATGATAGATATAACCCTTAGAGATCATCTTTCTAGGCTTAAGGTAAGAAATGAATCGACCCATAGGCTCTAAGCTACTACTGTTCCATTCTAAGATTGGTTCGTCTAGAAACTGAAAATGAACAATCCTAGTTCTATAATGGCTGAGGCATAATAGGAATGTAACCAATACATGCCTAGAATGATGTCGAAGTCTACCATTTCTAACTCTACCAGATCTGCTGAGCTGACTTTCTAAGAGACTATGACAGGGCAATTTCTGTATACCTGTCTAGCTATAACTGGGTCACTGACTGGAGAATAGACTGAGAAAGGCTCTAAGAGAATTTTTGGACTAACATCAACCTTAACTGCTATATATGGAGTAACAAAGGAAAGAGTAAACCCTAGATCTTACAAAGCATAAACATCGAGATCAAAGATTCATAACATACCAGTGACTACATCAGGAGAATCTTCTTCATCATGGCGAGCCATAAGAGCATATAGCCTATTTTGGCATTGCCCGCCACTTGTACCAGAAGAGTTACCCTGCTAAGTCAGGCAACCTACTGGTGCTGCTGAAGTTGTAGATTGGGCTCGATTAGCATTGCCTCTTTTACCCTATTTAGAAGGACAATCCCTCAATCTGTGACTAGACTGACCACATCCAAAACATCCTTCCTTTCCTACAAGTCACTCGCCCGGATGGTTCTTACCACACTTTGGGCAAGTAGGGTAGGTTTTAGTACTTGTGACACTTCCTTGAGACTTAGAGCCTGATGCCCTACCTTTCTGATCATTACGGAACCTGGAGGACGGAACACTAGCTGATAAAGGTGCTGGAGTTGAAAATTTTTGCTGACTTTGCGAGCATTTCCACCACACATTTTTTGTTAAGAGTAGTCATAGTTCCCAGTTCTAGCCTTCTTATTCTCCTTGGCCTATTCCCTAAGCTTATCACCCTCATCCTGCTAAGCGTGAGTCATAAGCCTAGAGATACTTATATCCTCAAGTAACATGACATTTCTACACTCTGTCTTCACTAAGTCTGACACTTCATAAAGGAACTTATTCATTTGAGCCCTGGAATCAGCAACCATGTGAGGAGCATACCTGGAGAGTTGGCTAAATTTGAGCCCATACTCTTGGACTCTCATGCTACCCTGCCTTAAGTTTATAAATTCCTGAGCTTTTGCCTCCCTTAGCTCTCTTGGGAAAAACCTGTCCAGAAAGTTCTCACTAAAGCAATCCTAAGAGATAGGAGTTGCATATGTACCCCTATTCTGCTTCCACTGAGTATACCAGCTATGAGCTACATTCTTAAGTTGGTAGGATGCTAACTCAACCCGATTATTCGCATTTACCTGCATAACTTCAAAGATCTTCTTCACCTCATAATGGTGTTTTGGGGATCTTCTCCAACCTGCGATTCTAAGAACACTGGCGGATTCATCCTAACAAAGTCTCACACTATAGCTGCAGCTGACCCAATAATAGCATTTACTGGAACTAGAGCCCGCTGATTAATCTGGTTGGCCACATTCTGAGACAACATTTGGATGGTGTTCCTGAACTCTGCATTCGAGACTTCTTGATCTAGGACTGGAGGAGCTACGTTTGCATTCTTAGCATTCACATTCCTAGCGTTAGCTCTACGAGGAAGCATGATTACTAAAATGTAGAACGTCGAGTTAGAATGGAATTAGATCATACCTTACGCACGATAAGAGTAGCTAGAAAATGAAGATTTTTCCTAAAACACTTTGTAGCCTCCTTCTCATTAGATGTGGTGCACTTCACACCCATGAAAAGGACTCTACTTAGTACGGTTTTTCAGACATCCTAGGTCTCTTAAACCTAGTGCTCTGATACCATGTTTGTCACGCCCGGAGCTACATCCGAGACGCAGACATGTGCCCTAGGACCACAAGCGACCCCAAGCTAACCCTGCTGGCATAATCATAAGCATACTAAAGATTAACTGAGGAATAAAACTCATGCGGAAGCTAATCATAAATAAATCTGAAATGATGGGGGATACCCATATACTAAAACTAAATATCAAATTTGAGAGTTTAATACAAAAGAAACATCAAACTCAAATACTAAGCTGAATCTAAATATCTCTCAAAATAGCCTTTAACTTACCAAAAATACTGGGACATTCCCTAGCTAAGTCTAGAAAAACTAAAACTAAAAGAATGAAATACTAAAAGATAACATGACTATTGTCCTCAAAGATTGAGGACTCACCACTGATACTATTGAACTGGAGATCGGGAACCGATCTAAGTGTGATATGAATGCTGAGAACCAGAACCTACATCATGAGAAGATGTAGCGCAGAGCATGCATCAGTACTTGAAAGATACTGAGCATGGAGGATAGAGTAAAACTAAAATAAACATATAACAACACAAGCAATAAAGCAAGAATATAATCTGAACATGATATGGTTACTGAAAACTGAACTGATAAATGCAATGACCAAATTTATAACATACTAAGACTGAATACTGACTGTATTGAAATATGATTAATGCAATAGAATCTGATTGAATTGTGAGAGCTACTAATAACTGATAACAAAACCACATGATCTAAATGTGTGGTCCGATGTGTACGCCCTATCAAGAGGACCCAATATACCCGGCCAAAGGTATAGAGGCATGTTGGCGTGATCTCTAAAATGATGCCCACAGAGTAGACTTACAACCTACGTGGCTCGTAGTTCTGGGACTATGTGGGTACCTGACCCTAGTCCAACTAGGTGTTTTGCTACTCCCAATAGATTAGGTGATTAACATATTATGACTGAATTACTATAATATACTGGATAGCTCAAAACTGACATGCAAACTAAGAATGCACATTAATATACTGATAATGACTCATTCAAGACTGAGGCATGTTTGTCTGAAATTATGAAATAACTGACCTACAATGTGTATTTCAAGAACTAAAGAAATACATAGCTAGGGTTCTGAAATTCATGCAATAAACGAAGTAATAACATGATAATCTTATTTGAAACATGTAAATAACTAACTCATGATAATCTACTAAAGTTCTAGAAACCTTAGGTGTAGTTGATAATAGGGAATCAAGAATCTGACTGAAATCTAGGGATCTAATGGGCGAAAGGAACCCACTAGTGAATTCCCACATACCTGGTGATGAATTCCACGGAGAAATCTTTCGATTTCGGGGTTGGAACTGATGGAATCTTGCTGCGTTCTTGAACTTAGTGGTGGTCGCCTCTTTCTCTTCTTACGCTTTTAAATTTCTATGTTTTGATTAATGATCTAACTTTGGTAAGTTCTAGTTATGTTTCTAGGCTAAAACTAATCAAAACCACGTAGTTTAGGGTTAAAACGACGTATTTAGGGGTCCAACTAAAGAGGAAAAGACCAAAAAACCCTAGACTTAACTGATGTCGGAGTGACCGACGGACCGTCGATCGACTGACGATCCATGCTGGTCGACCATCGTTCGTCACTGAAGCTGGACTTCTGAGGGTCTGATCCATGTCCCTGGACCACAAACCGTGATCTGATCTACGATCCGTAGGTTGTAACCGTTGCTCAACCCTTAGCCAAAAATTTGGAGTGAGTTCTGGGGAGGGCTGCAGTGACTATCCACGGACCGCCAACTAGGACCGTGGATCACTCTACGATGCGTGGGTGACATCCGTAGGTGGCACATGTAGCACTAGATTATCTGCACTTTCGTTGTTCTAGCATACATGGTGTTACAGTGTATGCAGACAAGTTGCGATCTACTTATATTTCGAGTCTATAGGGTGATGTTCCCCTACTAGACGTTCCATCCTCCATGCCACTAACTATGCCTAATAGTGATCATTCTTCTAGTGTGAAACCTAGTAGAATAGTTGAGGGTGTTGCAATTTTGGTAGAGGATGTTGTTGATGATGATGAGTGGGCCGATGATGATTTGGATGAGGATTAGGTAAGGAGAGATGAGGATGAGCATGGGATTGTGCTGACACTCATGGCATTGTGGGACACTGAGGAGATGATTATCCAAGCTACCTTGGAGAGATCCGTTCAGGAGATCTCCACAATCGGCACTTGTGGAGTCTCTTTAGACTCTGCCATTCCTCCCATGATGTGTAGGGCACTGATTCCCCAGCTGATGCCAAATTGCTGCTACATTTAATACTATTGTCGGGATTTGCGCCACAATAATCTACTCCTCCAGAGACTCCTCCCGTTAATATAACTCCATAAGCTTAACTTGTCAAGGGGACATTATGACTCTTCCTCCCATACTTTGTACTTTTTCATTGAGGAAACTGCTTTTATATTTTTGGGGGTGAGGGCCTTTGTGCCAATTTTCCCCTTTTTCTTTTTATTTTGTTATTTTTATGTTTTGGATGATTGTAGTTTTTAGTTTTGCTTATATTAGAGTGTTTCATTTGGTTTGTGTTTATCTCTTATTACCTCATTTGTTTTCCCTCAGATTTGAAACTACCCCATAAATTTTGGAAATCATGAAATTCTTGAGTTTTCATTGATAATATTTTGAGGATTGATTGTGTTCATTATCAATCGCTTGAATTGTACTCATGATGAGCATGATGTATAGTGTTGGTGTTCCAAGAATAAAATTGATGTCGTTGCACTTTTGAGAGATCTTTTTGAATATTTTGTTGACTAACTGTGTTTTGATGTGAGCCTTGAAATGAACATCATACATACGCTTTTCATCTGTTTGGGCTGTGCTAAATGAGTGTATTTCGAAGTGCCATGTGTGGTTCAGTCTCACATGAAAGCATGTGTGTAGAATCCTAGATTTTTCTTCGTTAGTCTAATTATCTAAGCCTTGGTAAATTTAAGTCGTGATATCGGGCAACAATTCTAAGGGGGAACCCAACTTTCCATATAATTTGTGACTACTTTTCTAGGGTGTGCATCCATTTGTGCATCAGTTTGAGCCTACGATAGCTCTGCGTTACGGAGCCAATACATACCTCACTGCCCGCTAGAAAATTATTTCGGATCCCAGCTCATTTTATTTATTTCTTTAAGGGTATTTTAATCCTAATATCCCTTAGGAGGTTATCTAAATTACCCTAATCATGTAGAAAAATTAGTTTTCATAAATCAAACCCTCTCATTCACTCCTAAAATTTTACACTCAAGAAATTCAAGAAACGCTAAGGATAGGGGTCATCTTCCAAGATTTTCCTTCCAGTTTCTTAAAGAAGATTGTTCTTCCAGGTATGTAAGCTTTCATAGTGTTGGGTTTGTTCGCCCTCACTCCAATCATGCAAAATTTCATCCATGAATTCTTTTTAAAGTTGATTGATTGAGATTCTTAATGAATTATTGATGTTTAGCTTCACTCTTTATTAATGGCGTCTTGTTGAGTTCTTGAGGTGAGGGTTTTGCGAATGCGTGTTATTCTTAATGTGTTTTGTGTGGGTTTCATTGAAAACGTTTTGGGTTTCTGAAAATTTGTGAATTGGGATCATAGAATTGCATAGGGTATGAATTGAATCGAGTTGGGAGAGGAAGAAAAGATCGGTAAAATAATCGCGATGTAACGACCCTAAAAACGAACTAGTGAAACAAGAGCCTCACATGTGAGTTTGGAGTTGAGAACTTGATGAAATGATGAGAAATGGCTTTTGAAGTTTAGTTTAAAGAGATTTGAGTTCAAACGTCAAGGAATGACCGTGACGTCCGGAAACTAGTCATTTGAACTAGTGAGTTGTAAGGGTCA
>JAJOOR010023791.1:0-24582 GCA_036250505.1 Solanum acaule
TTTTAAAAGTGACCTTTGAGTCTTATGGGATTTTATTTAAAGAGTTTTTAATTCCGCACTATTTTACATATCTAATGTGATGAATGCTAAGGGCCTGTATGAGACCTCCGAGAGGTCGAATACGCATGTTACGACTTGGGGATGCTCTCAGTCGTGACAATCATGAATTAGTTATTTATATGTTCCAAATCAGAATCCTAGATATGTATATTTTTAGTTCATAAATTACACATGCTAGGCCAGATATTTCAGTTATTTTAGATATACATGTCTCGGTTTTTGAATGTGTCATTATCAGTATATTGTTGTGCACTCTCTGATTGCATGTCAGTTTGAGGTATCCCGTATAATACAAAAATTCAGTCATAATGTGTTAATCACTTAATCTATTGGGAGTAGCTTAACATCGAGTTGGACTAGGGTTAGTCACCCATATAGTCCCAGAACTACGAGCCATGTAGGTTGTAAGTCCCCTCTATGGGCATCATTTTAGTGATCACGCTAGCATACCTCTATACCTCTGGCAGGGTATATTGGGTCCTCTCGATGGGACGTATACATCAGACTCCACATTTTGCTCATCCCCCAATGCCATACCGCTAGCATCACACATTAACTCAAAAGATTCGGACCAATTAGGGCTGATGATAATCAAAGTGGATAGTAGTTTCTCTTTCAAACACTGAAATGCAGCCATATAAGCATCATTAAAGTGGAATTTCACTTCCTTCTCTAAGAGTTTGCATAATGGGATTGCAATTTTTGAGAAGGCTTTAATGAACCTTATGTAAAATCCTACATACCCTAAGAAGCTGCAAACACCCTTTACTGAAATCAGTGGGGGTAATTTCTCAATGATCTCAATTTTCACCTTGTCAACTTCCAGCCCCTTTTGTGACACCTTAAGCCCAAGAACAATACTCTTTTTTACCATAAAGTGACATTTCACCCAATTCAGAACCAGATTCGTGTCCACGCATCTTTGGAGTAATTGTCCTAAGTGAGTCAAGCACTCTTCGAACGTATCCCCTACGACTGAGAAGTCGTCCATGAACACCTCCATAGAGTCTTCGACCATATCTGCAAAAATAGACAGCATGCAACGCTGAAATGTTGTTGGGGCATTACATAGCCCGAATGGCATCCTTTTGAATGTGAATGTTCCATAAGGATAAGTAAAAGTGGTTTTCTCTTGATCTTCTGGCACAATAGAGATTTGATTGTAGCCAGAGTACCCGTCCAGAAAATAGTACCACCCTCTTTTTGATAACCGGTCAAGCATCTGATCCATAAAAAGCATTGGAAAATGCTCTTTCTCGATCCATGAGTTAAGCTTTCGGTAGTCCATGCATACTCTCCACCCAGTCACTGGTCTTGTTGGCACAAGTTCTCCTTTTGTATTTGGGACTACGGTTATACCCCCCTTTTTCGGTACACATTGCACCGGACTTACCCACTTACTATTTGCAATAGGGTAGATCACAGTTGATGATCTCCTTTTTTACCACTTCTTGCATTGGAGGGTTCAATCTCCGTTGATGTTCCACACTAGGTTTACATTCACTGTCGAGCCGAATCTTGTGAGTACAGATGCCAGGAGAAATTCCTACTATATCGACTATTGTCCATCCAATAGCTTTTATATGCTTCCGCAGTACTTCAATGATCAATTTCACCTGCCTTTCCAGCTGCTTGGCAGCGATAATTAACGGTAAAGTATTATTGATTCCTAAAAAGGAATATTTGAAATGAGAGGGTAGGGCTTTTAATTCCAGATTTGGTGGTTCTTCTATTGATGGCTTTGCAAGGGGACTTTCTCTGTTTTTCAAGTTGATATCTAACTTGATTGGATTCCTTGAATATGCTCCTAATCCTAATAAAGCAGTTACAACTTCCTCATAACCCTGAACTTCAGATTCATCATAATTGGCAAGTACAGATTCAAGGGGTTCATTCTTGCGCATTAAATGACTCACACTTGCCACTGCCTCATCTATCACATCCTCAGTAGACACTACATGGATATTACTTGGTTGCTTCATGGATTTACAGATATTGAAGGTCACCTCGTCATTGTTCACACGGAACTTCAGTTTCCCATTTTCAACATCCACCAATGCTCTCCCGGTAGCTAAGAATGACATTCCTAAAAGATGAATCGATCCAGTTTTACCAATATGTCATAGAGTATACCCACTAGGTGCTTGATTGATCGATCAGCTATAAGGAGCCTCATTGTGGTTGCCTTTGGTTCACCCACACCAAGTTGCTTGTATATTGCATAGGGCATCAAGTTGATGCTTGCTCCTAAATCGTACAAGGCTTTAGTGAATTGGAGCATGCCAATTGTGCACGGGATTGTGAATGCCCCAGGATCTTCTCTCTTAGTGATTGAGTCATTTGTCATAATTGCACTGCAACTATGGGGCACCTCAATCGTTTCATAGTCCAAGCTCCTTTTCTTTGTAACTAGTTCTTTCATGAATTTGGCGTATCCCGGCATTCCCAACAATGCTTCTACCAGAGGGAGGTTAATCGATAAGCTCTTGAATACTAACAAAAATTTCTTGAACTTCTCATCTTCATTCTTCTTTTTCAAACATTGGAGAAATGGTGGAGGTATCTTGGGTAAAGGGTGTATGAATTTTAGAACTTGAACTTGTTGCCCTGCTTCCTCCTGTGGTTCTTTAGTGAGGTTTTGTCGAATAGGTAAATCTTGTTCCTCCACAACTTGGCCCTCTTCATGTTTTTGAGGATCCTCATCTTCCATCACATTCCCTATTTCCACTTTACCACTACGGGTAACCACAGCCAACTCTCTTTCACTATAGTCCATCGGTGTTTTGGACGTTAACTGAGCTGATAATAGTCTCAATTTACCTTCCAGCATTTTGATGGCATCAACATGAGAATTCACTTTACTTTTCAATGATGAAAAGTCATCTTTCATCCCTTTTAGCAAATCATCAGACCCCTCGACTTTATTGAGTATGCGCAATAACAAATCATTTACCTGAGGACTACTTGCACTCCCTTTAGATTTCGGGCTTTCACTCAAATGAGTATGGTCTTCCTCTTGATCATCCTGCTCATCCCCATCTTGCCAACATCTTCTTGGTTCTTTGCCACTATAATTATTCCAACCTTTATTGCCACCCTGCGATTGATAGCGTGGGTGGAAACCTTTCTCGTATCTTCTGGAGTTCCAACCTTGATTCTCCCCCGGTCTTGAGTAACCAGAAGAAGAACCCTCCTCAACCCGAAATACTCCACATGTCCCGTTCATATGTTCTTGTAGGATTTCCATTTGAGATAACATCTTCTTGATGTTTTCATCCCTCTCCCTTTCTTTTTCGATCTGCTCTTGCGTTAACCGGAAGCATAGTGGGGAAACTTGATCATCTTTGTTATACCATGCCTGGTTTACTTTAGTCATACCATCTAGGAGAAATGAGGCTACTTCAAATGATTGTAACATTAGTCCTCCTTGCACCAATTGATCAGCTATCCCTTTATTAACCGAGTCAAGACTACGGTAAAAGTATTGGAGCAGCAATTCACCTGGCAGTCCATGCGTTGGGCACTTACGTAAGCTTCTCTTGAACATTATCCATGACTCGTGAATTGGTTCACCCTCCTTTTTCTTGAAATTATGAATGTCGTCTATCAGCTTCATCATTCTTGATGGAGGAAAGAATCTTTCGTGAAACGCCATAACCAGCACCTCCCATGATTTAATGGAGTTGTTGTTATGCTCAACCAACCATTTAGTAGCTTCCCCAGTCAATGATAATGGAAATAAACGAAAATGTATGGATTCTTGAGATAGGTTCTGAATGATAAAGAGGTGCACACTTCCACAAAGCTTCGTACATGCTCGTGCGGATCTTCATGCTCTAACCCTCCAAATAAACCTCTTGAATGTATGAGTTTGAGGGTTGCACTGGTAACTTCGAACATTACTTTTCCGTCAGCTTGTGGAATCCCACTTTCACCCATCTGGCCCACGTTAGCAGAGTTATAAATACTATTAGCATCATCGATGTTGTCTCGATGAAAAACACCACCCCTTGAGTGGCTCGCTTTGCAACTATTCTCCCCGTTTGCACTCATATGTCCTGTGGTGGCACACAAATACTCAAAAAAAAACTGAAAGTTAGGTAAGTAGACTACAACTAAGAAGAGCAAAAACTCTACTAATCTAAAAATTTTCAAATAACACCACTCCCCGGCAACGGCACCATTTTGATGCTTATCGTGACCAACGACACTACCCTAGGGTATGAGTGTCTACGATCGTCGATAATATAGTAACCCAACTAAAGGTTGGGGTCGTGTCCCAAGGGAGTGGTTTTGAGAATTAATAGAAAAATAAAATTTAGTTCTGCCTAGTCGTAGCTAAAGATATTAATGATTAAAAACATAATAAATCAAGAGGGGTGACACAAAAGTGTCAAATATCGATTTGGGGGTTTAATCACAAGTAGTATAAACAGCGAAAATAACAAGAAATCAAGTATGGGGAAGAGTTCTTGGGGTGTGACTGCAATACAAGTTGAGATAAATCGTTGGGTACATGCCTTCGATAAAAAATTTGCAAGATAATAGTGACTAGGTTAAGCTTTAGATGGAAATAAGTTTCCTCTCGGGCAACTTACCCCGTTTCAAATGTGTTCCTCTCGGACACCCATTTGCTGCATGAAGGCCAGCCTACGCCTTACCCCACTTACTCTCTCAAGCTGAGTGTTAGGATATGGGACTAGGGCTCACCCTCTCAGGCTGAACCTCATGTCGACCCACTCCTTAGGCCATCAGTCTAGCGGTCTTGGTTTCGCGACCTCCTTCTCGGACAAGCCAAAAACACATGGGTGGTTTTGTATTTGCAACTACAAACCCATTAAATTAAACCACAACCACCAGGTGAAGTCACCATTAAAATACATCTATCCTATCAACAAGCAAGACCCAACAACAATATCAACACATATTTGCTAAATCACACTCCAAGAATGGGGGATTTTAGCCACACATCAAGAAATAACAAAATACACCTAAAATAATACTAAAATCAAATGGGTATAAGAAATTAGACCTTGATTTAAGAAAGGAAGAAGAATGGAGAAGACCCACTTCCAACTTGGGGAAGATGAAATACTTCTTTCTTCAAGTCTCCCAAAACCCTCTCCAAACTTGAGAGAAAATATCCAAAAAGTACTATTCTATTCTAGAAATTATAATTAATGTTCCACACCCTAAAAATTAATAACAAGTTTAGTATTTATAGACTTCATAAAATAGTGTTGGCGGATCTTTCGGCGACATTAGTCGGAATCACCGATTAACTCGTAGGCTGGCCTTCATGCGGCAAATGGGTGTCCGAGAGGAACGCATTTGAAATGAGGTAAGTTGCCCGAGAGGGAACTTATTTCTATCTAAAGCTTAGCCTAGTCACTATTATCTTGCAAATTTCCTATCGAAAGCATGTACCCAACTATTTATCTCAACTTGTATTGCGGTCACATCCCAAGAACTTTTCCCCATACTTGATTTTCTTGTTATTTTTGTTGTTTTTACTACTTGTGACAAAACCACCCCCTTTGATATTTGACACTTTCGTGTCACCCCCCAAATTTACAATGTTTTTATTCACAAATCTCTTTAGCTACGACTAATTAGAATGAAATTCTAATTAACTACTATTTTCACTACCACTCCCTTGGGACACGACCCCAACCCTTGGTTGGGTTACTATATTATCGACGATCGTAGACACTCGTACCGTAGGTTAGTGTCGTTGGTCTCGATAAGCATCAATTACTGATAGAATCGGTGTATGGGGAAGATGAAAAGCCTTTACACTTAAGAAAAAGAAACGTCGGAACAGGTTTCAGAAAAAAGGTGCCTTTTTAATAGATATATTTTAACATGTTAAATCAGATTTAATATAAAATAAAATGTATTTGGGATTATAATATTTTTTTGTAAACATATATATTTTCCCCAAGTTTTAAAAACATTAAATAAGCCCTTGACCCCACATTCACAAATATACCCCAAGTTTTAAAAAATCCAAACAGACCCATGACCCCACACTTTTTACTTTTTAAAAATCTCAACCCTAGAAAATAAAGCAAAAATAAATTAAGTGGCTATAGAGTGAATTAAGTTTTAATGGTGTCCCAAATTCCAATTCTTCTCCAGTCGTTGTATATAATCGACTTTTGGCATTATTCTTCTTCTAGTATATGTTGATAACATTGTTATTACAGGAATTGATTATATGACGATCTCTTCACTCTGGTCATTCTTTCATACTAAATTCCAGACAAAAGACTTGAGACAAATAACATATTTCATCAGAGTAGTTGTAACTAGAAGCAAGAAGGGAATCTTTTTGTCTCAGAGAAAGTATGTCCATGACCTACTTGCAAAAACTAAAAGCCAGCAACCAAACCTTGTAGTACTATGATGGTCCCTAATGTGCATCTAACCAGAGATGATGGAAGTCCCTTTGATGAGCTAGATAAATATAAGAAGTGGAGGTTAGTAGGGAAATTAAATTATTTCATCACTGTAACTCGTCCAGATGTTGGTTTTGCAGTAATTGGTGTGAGAAAATTCATTTCTACACCTACACTCAAACATTGGGAAGCCTTGGAGCAGATCCTATGTTACTTGAAAAGAGCCCTTGGACTTGCATTTTTATATGGTAACCACAACATAGTCACATTGAGTGCTTTGTTGATGTTGATTGGGATGGATGTAAAACCAATAGATTATCTACTGTTGGCTATTGTGTCTTTGTTGATGGTAATTTGGTGTACACCTCAGACCTAACAGACTTAGACTACAGAAAATTTGGTGAACTACGGAAGGGTTCACGGACCATGAGAGGATCCACGGTCCGTCCACCTGCTCATGGGACCCTTCACGGGTCGTGGATCCCCACACGAGCCGTTGGAAGGCTCGTGGAGGTGAGGCAGATCCACGAGGGCTCAGGCACTAGACCACGGAGCCCACCACGGGTCATGGTCTTGATGACGGGCCGTGGGAGGGTCCGTCGTCCGTTAGCCAGCAGACCCCCAGCCCATGTGAAGAACCACGGCGACCTTCACGGTCCCTGGGCCTTCACATGGTCCGTGAATTGGACCGTGGAGGGGCTTACTAGAACCAGTAGACACTGGCCAGCAACCACAACCCACTTGACAAGTAGTGGTCCCTTTGACAGTCCGTCAGTGGCGTCGTGGTTGGTCCTCATCAGCTTTTAAGTTAGGGTCGTTTTGGTCTTTTCCCCTTCACACGGTCCGTGAAGTGGACCGTGGAGGGTCTTCGCAGAACCAATAGACATTGGCCAGCAACCATGACCCACTTGACAGGCCGTGGTCCCTTTGACGGCATGGTTGGCCCTCGTCAGCTTTTAAGTTAAGGTCGTTTCGATATTTTCCCCTATGCATTGGGCATTTAAACTACGTCATTTAATACCCAAACAACGTCATTTTACTCAGTTTAAGCCTAATAATCTAGTCAGAACCTACCTAAACATTATTCTCCAAATAATCATTCGAAACTAGAGAAAAAAGAAAGAGGAAAAGTCGACCAACCTCTCAATAACACGCAGGAGGTTTTCTTCAAACTTGATTTCATAATCTCCTCTTCATAATTCAAAACCGACATTACATCATCATAACTTGCAGAACATGGAAATTACATGGGTTCATGGGGGATCATCATAAAAACATGAAACTAAATCAATTCATGCATGAGAGATCATAAATCAGTCAATTAAATCAATAATCAAGAGAACCCACAACATAGAAGAAAATCCTAACTCAATTGGGGATTTCAAACTTTGAAAATTGGAGAATTTGGGGACTCCATGGATGAAAACTACCATACCTCAATGCCAATTGATTAACTTCAATGGAGGAATTGGAGACTTGGCTTGGAACCCTAGGTTGAACCCTTCTTCTTCAAACTTTCTAGAGCGAAATATTTGGGAGAGACAGACTTGCTCTTCTTTTTGGTAGTTTTAGAGAATGACTTGAATGGGTTAAGTTTGTGGTTAACAATTCTTATATATGGGTTCTAGGTATGGGTAAAACGACATAGTATTTAGAGAAAATAATTAGGAAATGACCCTGACTTACAGTTGACGTGACCGCCCTACGGCAGCGTACACGGCTCGTGTAATATCCCACGGCTCGTTGTGGCCGTTGTGGTCCTTGTGTAATGGCCCCCTGAAAGCTGGACATCCTCCACGATCACCTTCACACCTCATGAGGCCTTCCATGGGCCGTCAAAGGGGTCATGGGAGGGGAGCCATCTTGGATAGCTTCTGGAATTCTTTTACTAGCACCACTACGAGGGGTGAAGCTCACCATGGGCCATGATCTCCCTTCGTGGGAGGGAGACCTACAGGACAGGTCCTGGGCACCTTCACGAGCCCTTCAACGAACCATGATCCTCTTCATGGCCCGTCTGGGGCTCTGTGAGGAGTTCCATGGTCCACATTTGGGCTTGTGAGTTCCCCACTTGACCCTTCCTAGTTCTTCTTAAATTTGAGGTGTCACAAGAATATAACATCATTATCCTTCATCAACTCTATCCAATTGATCTACCTCAAATTCAATTTCTTCTACATGAAAATATGTTATAGGCTAAGGTGTTCAGGGAACACTCCACAGCAAACTCCGTACAGATAATGCCTTCATAGTTTAACTCTGAAAATCACAATAGCCAACTCCAAGTCATGCATATGATACTTCTTCTCAGGTACTTTCAACTGTCTCGAAGCATATGTGATAACATTCTTTTCCTACATCAAAATGTTACCTAAACCAGTTCATAATGCATCACAATATACAATGAAATCCTTACCCTCCACTGTCAAGGAAATAATAGGAATAGTGGTCAACAAGGTCTTGAGTTGTTGAAAGTTCTCCTCACATTTTTCAAACCAAAGGAATTTCACATCATTCTAAGTTAAGTTGGTCAGATGAAAAATAATAGAGGTAAATACCTTCACGAACCTGCGTTAGTAACTAACTTAATTCACAAAGCTACAAATCCCTATCACAGAAGTGGGTCTAATCCAATTCTTAATCGTCTCAATCTTTTGCAGGTCTACCATAGCCCATTATTTTAAAACCGCGTGACGCAAAAAAGACAATGAAAACAACAAGAATTCACCCTATAATTTTGTTATATCTTAAATAATGATTTTACAGTTGACGAACTAAATTATCATGTTACGCGTCAATTGTCTAGGAGATGTCAAAATAATAATTGTAAATGAGTAATTATACAAAGTAATATTCATACCAATTCATTTGGAACATTTTTTAGACCAAAGGGAGCCCTTGAACAAAAAATTTAATTCGTTGATTGATTGATGAAATTTTTTTATATATCTTATTTATGGGCTAACTTGGGCCAAGCATATCCCTCAATATATAATGAGTTAGAGGGACCATGACCTATAAAATTGAAGATATGTTAATTCAATTTCTTAGTCCCAAAGTTGTCTATCAATTTAACATTTGAGTAAAAGGTTATGACCATTTTATTGCAGATTGTCCGAGCAGAACCAGTTTGGTATCACTTTATAAGTTTGTTTTTGGGGCAGTTTTCGTTCCATAAAACATATGAAAATAGAGTAGGTCATTTGCCTCACTCTATTTAGGATTGTAATCTCAAAACCAAGAGATTTCACCATCGTAACTCTTGTAAGATCAAGGCATAGGCTAGAGGTGTTGTGGAGAGAAACTAGCACATGTTTTCTTTACCGTTTGATGATGTTTGTGGTTTTTTTGAAGCTGAGAACTTGATGATTCTTATAGTTTCTTGAAATTAAAGATAGTGTTGATAAGGTATGAGTCTAAGGATCCTTTTGTGATCATTAATGTGAAATTTTAAGATTGTTTCGACGAGTTATGTCGCTAGTGGAAAATCTGTCATTTTAGATAATGTATGAACTATTATAGGTATTATTAACTGTTTTAGGTTCTTTTGAGTTGTGTATTTATATTGTTTGTGAAGCTTAGAATATAGAGAAGAATTATTGTGAAGAAACTTTAAGCATTTGATCACTCGTTTGAGAGGTATGTCAGCCAAAACTCTCCTCTTCATATTACATGAATCCAAAAAAAAAAACTATAGATGAGTTATGTTTCTATTATATTGCTAGGAATACCTTTTGCGAAGGAAATTGAGTTGTGATTTAATGTTATTCCTTGACTTTATCGTATCATTATCGCTCTTGTAACATTGTGAAGAATGATTGACTATTAAAGTTATTTTTCATCAAGATAAAGGTGTTAGATGGTGTATGGAAAATCTCATGGATAATATCTATGAATGCTAGAAGGATAATTTCAGTGAAGGCTAACACAATGTGGCAGTACAACATACAATGAGAGAGGGATATAACATAAGAAAAGGCTATTATAAATCTCAACAATTATGAAGTGCCTAATACAAGAGTTACAAAGTGTCATAACAAGAATGTTACCATTGCAGTGAGAACATGAATAATGGAAAAATAACTTGATAAACTATAACATTGTACGACAATCAACATCAAATAAATGATATATAGTAGGGGGTTTTGGCAGTGGTATCAACCTCTTGTGTTGATAAAATATCCTTATTATTTTAAAAAGTATAAGAATCATATTTGGAATTCTTTATAGGAAAAATTAGCAAACTAGTCAAAAAGTGTAACTTAATTAGTAAAAACCTCCATATTTTATAAATATTAGTAAAAATGTCAAAATGTCATTATTTTAGAAAAGCTTGTGTATCCTAACTTAGGCTAATCTTAGTACAACATTTCATCCGCATATGGATGGTAAGGCAGAGCATACCATTCAGACCTTAGAAGACATGTTGAGAGCTTGTGTGATCGACTTCAAGGGTAGTTGGGATGATCACCTTCCTCTTATAGAGTTCACCTACAATAATAACTACCATTCCACCATTCAGATGGTCCCTTATGAGGCACTATATGGGCGTAGATGTAGATCTCCAGTTGGTTGGTTTGAAGTAGGTGAAGCAACCTTGATAGGGCCAGATTTAGTTCATGATGCTATGGAGAAAGTGCAACTCATTAGAGATAGACTTAAGATAGCCTAAAGTCGCCAGAAGTCCTATGCAGATGTAAGGAGAAAGGAATTAGAGTTCCAAGTTGATGATTGGGTTTTCCTGAAAGTGTCACCTATGAAAGGGTTGATGAGGTTTGGCAAGAAAGGAAAGCTCAGCCTTAGATATGTAGGCCCTTACAAGATCTTGAAGAGAGTTGGTAAAGTGGCTTATGAGTTAGAGTTGCCAACAGAACTAGCAGTAGTGCACCCGGTCATCCACATTTCGTTGTTGAAGAAGTGTGTGGGTGATCCAGCATCTATAGTACCTTTAGAAAGTATGGTTGTGAAGGATAGTCTCACTTATGAGGATGTGCCAGTTGAGATTTTTGATCGTCAGGTTCGAAGGCTGAGAAACGAAGAAGTCGCTTTAGTTAAGGTTTTGTGAAGGAGTCAGTCCGTAGAGAGAGCTACTTGGAAAGCAGAAGCAGCCATGAAGGCCAAGTATTCTCACCTCTTTCATTCCGTTTCCACCCCAACTTGAGGTAATAGTTCCTCTTCAGTTTTTCAGACATTCATGTGTTTATTCATTCTTAATTAGTATCATGTTCCTTTAGTTTATACTTGCATTTTCAGCGTATTTTCATGTTCTTGGAACTTAGTTAAGTCAGAAATCAGTTTCCAGTGCTTAGTAGTAGGATTTGCAGCTCTTACCCTCCCTATTCAGCTAGTTTAGTCTTCATTCGAGGACAAATGTTCCCAAGGAGGAGATAATGTAACACCCCATATCCGAAAACAGACCTTAATATAGATTTCTAGAAGTTGCAGGTGCAACCCACGGTTGCCACCCATGGACCGTAAGTTCACCCACGGCCCGTGCTGGTGGTCCATGGTTCGCATCTGCAACCCTCCCAAGAAACTCAGACAAAAACCATTCAAAGAAATGACCCACAGTAGGACAAGACGGATCGTGGATTAGTCGACGAACCGTCGATCCGTCCGTATGTCAAGAACCTCAGAACCTAGTCTCTGAAGTCGATCGATGGACTGGCAGGACAGATCGTGGATCAGTCGACGACTCGTTAATCAGTCCATAGGTCGAGACCCTCAAGACCCCTCAAAATCCATCCTCTGAAGTCGATCGACGGACTGACAGGACGGATCGTCGATCAGTCCGTAGGTCTAGACCTTCAAGATCCCCCATAATCCATCCTCTAAAGGCGATCGATAGACAGACAGGACGGATCGTTGATCAGTTGACGGATCGTCGATCAGTCCGTAGGTCGCGTTAGCAAATTTTAAGTCAGGGGTCATTTGGTCTTTTCCCCTATGAGTTGGACACCTAAACTACATTGTTTAACCCCTAAACTACGTAGTTTTGGTCAGTTTTAGCCTAGTAAATAGCTATAACTTACCTAAGTTAGATAATTCATCAAAACTTAGAAAAATTAGAACGTAAGAGAAGAAAGAAGTCAAGAACCCTAGTTCAAGAACGCAACAAGGTTTCATCAGTTCCAGCCCCGAAATCAAAATATTTCTCCATGGAACTATTCACCAGGTATGTGGGATTTCACTTGTGGGTTCCTTTCGCCAATTAGGTCCCTAGAATTCAGTCAGATTCTGGATTCCTTTAATATTATCTAGACCTAGGGTTTTTAGAATTGCGGCAGATCATTATGAACTTGTTGATTTAATGTTCCTAATCAGATTATCATGATTTTAGTAAGGTTTTGCGTAGATTCCTTCATAAATTCAGAACCCTAGCTATGTAGTTCTGTTAGTTCATAAATTGCACATGTTAGGTCAGATCATTCAGTTATACATGCTCCAGTTATAAATGTTTCATTATCAGTATATTAATATTGCATTCTCAGTTTGCATGTTAGTATTTTGAGCTATCCAGTATTACAGAAATCCAGTCATAAACTGTTAATTCCATACTCAATTGGGAGTAGCTTAATACCGAGTGGACTAGGGTTCAGCGTACCCGAATAGTCCCATAATTACGTGCCCTTGTAGGATAAGTCCCTTCTGGGCATTACATTTTAGTGATCACCCCAACATGCCTCTATACCTCTGGCAGGGTATATTGGGTCCTCTCGATGGGTCGTATACATCGGACTCCACATTTAGCTCATGCGGTCTTATGTCGGTTATTAGTAGCTCCCATAATACAGTCAGATTCTATTGCATTGACCATGTTATCAGTTACAGTCAAATTTCAATCTCAGCATGTTATAAACTTGGTCATTACTTTCAGTAGTTCATGATTCAGTGTTTTCAGTTTAGTATCATGTTTATATCTTATCATTGCTCAGACATTATGCTTTGGTTCATTTATCTTATTGTTCAGCTTTACTCTATCCTGCATGCTCAATACATTTCAAGTACTGACGCATACTTGGCGGCGCTACATCTTCTCATGATATAGGTTCAGGTCCTTAGCAGTCAGATCACGCATAGATCGGTTCTCGATCTTCAGTTCAGCAGCATCAGTGGTGAGTCTTCATTCTTCGAGGATAGTTGACATGATTATCTTTCTTGCTTTTAGCTTAGTTTCAGTTTTTGCTAGATTTAGCTGGGGCATGTCCCAACACTTCTAGTCAGTTTAGAGGCTTATTTCAGACATAGTTAGATTCAGCTATAGTGTTAGAGTTTGATTTTTCATTTGTACTCAAACTCACATTTTTCATATATTCAGATTTAGCATATGGGTATTCCCCATCATTTTAGATTATTTACATGATTTAGCTTCTGCACAGTATTTATTGATTCATTTGCTTTAGTAGGCTTATATTATGCCAGCAGGGTTAACTTGGGGTCACTCGTGATCCTAGGTCCCATGTCCGCATCTAGGGGGTAGCCTCGGGGAGTGACAAATATGGAAATTAGTAACACTCAGACTTCCAGTTCTCTCATATTCATTATTATAAAATATGGAAATGATCAATCATAGTTCTATAAATTTCTCAATTATGGTACGACAAATCATATTCATTCACAGATAAGCAACCAACAATGGTCCTCTCATGAAACCCACACCCAAGTTGTTAGTGTGTTGGAACGTGACACCCGATCCAATAATGTATCAAAATATGACATCCGATCATTTAATGTGTCCAAACATGACACCTAATCTAATTATCTGTCGGAACGTGACACGTGATCTAATTATGTGTCAGCACATGACACCTGATCTAATCAACCATAATCACAAACACAATTAGCACCACAATGAATGATTTAAACACTTGTATCATACCATTAGGTAACATGTTCTTGCATGCTATGGAATCACAGGATGTACATTCATTATTTATTTCATCTTTCCTATTCACATACATGCATGAATATAATAAAGTAGTTAGCAGACATACATAACACTGATGGGAAATCCAACTATCACCTACCCCTAAATTCACAAGATAAGTCCATCCACACGGTACACACTAGTTCAAACCAAAGGGATCACACTTACTATCCTTCCATCTTCGTGCATGAAGGGCTAAACATGTAATCTCTAGTCGACTTACAATATATTAGGGGTGGGAACGAGTTATCAACTACTCAATAAAGAAAACATAGCCTACCTGGGCACCAAGCAACTGTATGAGTATTATAGCACGATTCCTGACTTCCAGACAATGAAACAATGGAGGCAGGCCTAGAATCTGTAGGCTGTAGCCTTTCTTGCATTAGAATATTTCCTCTCCCTCCTCCTCAAATATAACACCTCAAAATCTAGTAGGCTAATCTAGGGCTAAGTGAGAGGGCAAAAGCCAAGGAAGGAAGCTTGGGCAGCCTTCACCAAGCACTGCCTCACCTTTCACGGCCACTATGATGTCTCGTGGTAGGAACCACGGGCTGTGGTGATGCTCGTGGTAGGCTGGGCAGTAGCTAGGCTAAACTGTACCAAATAGGACCCTTCTCACGAGCCACTAGACGGCTCGTGAAGGCCACCACGGTTGTGGGAGAGGTCGTGGACATGACTTAGTTTTTAGCGGTTAAGGGGGTGGTTGTCAACCCACTGGACCACGGTAGCCAACGCGGTTCGTGAGAGACACCATGGTTCGTGAAGCCGAGCGTGGTGGTGGTTCAGTAGTTTTAGTCCAGGGGTTTTTGGGTCTTTTCTGGTTTTAATTAAAACAAAGCTATGCCATTTTGCCTAAGACTAGGACCCCTATATAAGTCATTTTAACCTCAAAACTCACCAATTCAAGTCATTATTTCAAAATCCCAAAAAAATCCTAAAGTTTTTCTTCCCAAAACATTTCTCTCTCTAGAACTTGAAGAAGAAGAAAGGATTCAAGCTAGGATCAAGGTCAAGCCTCAATATGCTCAATTGAAGTTAAGCATTGGGCTTTGAGGTATGATATTTTTCATCCATGAAATCCTTTCATTCATGGAGTTCCCAAATTCTCTTATTTTCAAAGTTAGAAATGTCCAATTGAGTTAGGTTTTCTTCAATTGTCATGGGTTCTTTTCAATGTTGATTTAAATAATTGAATTATGATCACTTATGCATGAATTCATGAAATACTATGATTTTATGATGATCTCCCCATGAACCCATGTAACCCCCATGTTTTCAAGTTATGAATCATGTGATGTGGGATTTTGAATGTAAAGGGAGAGTTTATGAAATTGAGCATGTATTGCTAGCTTTACATGAATTTATGATGAAATCCATATCTAACCCATGTTTTCTAAGTATTGATGATTGAAAGTGGGTTTTGAACCTCAAGAGGTAAAAGATGGACTTATGCATTTTCTTATGAAATTTATGCAAATGTGTTAAGGGTTCTTTTAGAGTAAAGTATCAATGATGATGATGTTGTTGTGATGTTGTGTTGTTGAAAGGATATTCTCATAAACACATACTAGAATGATGTGAAAGGTTTTCTCTCACATAATAAGGGTTCTTAGGTTGAAAGACTTTCTCACCTAATAGAATCAAATATTAAAAGAGATCATGGACGGATGATATAACGAGCTATCCTAATATGATGTTTTTAGCTTGGATTGGTTATCCAAGGATACCCAGGATCATGAGATAAGTCAAGACTTAATAAATACTCTGTGGGATTTATGCTTAGCACCGAGTGGATATTGATATGAGATGGAAGCCCTCACGTTAGTAGAGGCCGGATTTCTAGAAGCAATCTCTTGAGATGGAAGCCATCACATTGGTAGAGGTCGGGTTTCTAGTAACAATCTCTATATTCCTTGAACAATGTGCCCCATAGAATGATAAGCTAGTGGATCCACTTAAGCTAGAAGTTAATGGTTCTACCTTCGGCAAGTAGGACAACCCTTTTCGGTGTGGGAGACACCGGGGGATCATGTTATAGCTCACATGATCTCTATGTCGGTTAAGGCTAATTCCCCATATTAATAATGAACTAAGGTTAATTCAAGAAGTATCACATATGATTTCAAAGTTGATGTTAGCTTGCATTGACCTTGGTTTTATGACTTATGTTTTCTAACCCTCTTATATCATGTTTTAGCTTGGTCAATTGCATGTCATGAAATAAAATGTTCCTTTTAGCATGTTTTATGCATGGCTATCATACTTGGTACATTGTTTTGTACTAATGCATACTCTTGCCTACATTTTTCCCAAATGTAGGGTCCGACAGTCATGGTCATTAGTTTCGTGACTAGAGGTTGACTTGAGATATTTCTGAGCTTTGGTGAGTCCTCATTCTCCGAGGATGGACTTTCATTGTTTTAGTTTCTTTTCCTATATTTCTCTTTTAGAGATGATGTATGCGCTAGGCCCAATTTCATTCTATTGTATTAGATGGCTATGATAAGACAAGTGATTTAGACTTCCGCTTTTCTTTTATAAAAACTATTGGACTTGGACTATTGTTTTACTCTTATTGTTCAATTTCTTATGTTATGAGAGCTAAGTGGTTTGTATGGAGTCCTTTGGGGTTCTATACGCCATGTTGCATTTAGGGGTACCCCTGGGTCGTAACACCAAGTTAAAAGTAGCCTTTTGAGGGTTTTAAGGGTGACCCTCATCTATTTTAGCACTTAAGGGAGGAAGGGGAAAATAAGAATTCACATTTTTCAAAAAAAAATTGGCTAAACCGTTGTGGTGGAAACCATCCCGCTCTGGTGGTGCTACTATGGCAGGATTATTCCCGCTATGGCGGGATGGTACAGGCCCGGACATCTTAGTCTCACGAAATACAGTTTGGGTCGTTACAATAGATACCAATTTACCCCTTGTTCATCCCCGGATGATAAACGGAGGAGTGGGCACAAGTCGATTGGAGTACTTTGGAAACTAAAGGATTAATTTGTGACGGAACAATGAAAGACCGTGTACCCCAAGAGTTAAGCATGAAAAGGACCTTGCCAAAGGGCTCAGATAGGAATAACGAGACCAAACATGAATAAAATATATCCTTATTTTACCCAAACTGATCCCGCAATGGTAGCCGAGATCCTATTGTAGCGGGACTCTACCGCCATGGCGGAAATGCGGGGGTCAGTTAAGAAGGGGGAGAAATGGGTTCTCCCTATTTCCTCCAATACACACCCTCAAACTCCCAAAACTCTCTCAATCGCTTCGATCCAGCCGTCAAAACTAAGGTAATGATCTCACTCCCTACTCTAATTGCTTCATTACTTGCTTAACAATGATTGCATGGAAAGAATCGATTGAGTAAATTGTCCTGTACGTAGTTTTTTGAAATTTCAAATGGGTTGCTTGATTTGATGTAGTAACTGTAGCATGGAAACTTCCCTTAAGCTTACAACATCTTTACAATGTTCTTAGAGTAAGCATTACGGGAAAATAGGGCAGAAACGTTTTGGAATGGGTGGGGGAAGTTGAATAGTGCTCTTGGTTGGCAACTTAGATTTCAACACCATTTAGGAGTGGAAATGCTAGAATCTTTGCATAATTAGGTACTAGGATATTTTTGAAACATTGACCTAACGAAAATTTAGTGAAAATGGAGTTTTTGGGCGAAGAGGTGCCATGAATGCATCCCTGAAGCTTCGACCTAGATAAAGGCCACCATGGTGGCCTTGCTCCCGCTGTGGCGCCATCACCATGGAGGGATCCTAACCGCCATTGCAGGAGGCCATGAACCAGTGGCCTCCCAGCCACTTCAGCTAGAAGAATTTTTCCCCTTCCTTTTGCCCACAGGGTCACCTATATATGCTGAGTCCTAATATGCACATTATGAAATTGCAGGTTTGATAAAAAATGGTTGAATTTAATGAAGAAAACTTGCACTTTGTCGGTTTCTCGATGCTGCAAGCCGGGAGAGGCATCATGACTACTGAAACACTAAATTTTTGTAGGAAAGGGGTTTCTACTTTCTAGTATTAACGGAGAAGGCTCCCACCTTCCCGCCCGGCTAATAGAGTTAGGTTGGGGATCACTAGCGGAGGCTTCCCTATCGCGCACTCAAGCTAAGTGAGGCAGTTATATGCCCTCCTCCCAACTGTGTGCTGGGATGAACCTCACTCTGTCATCCATATCATAGGAGTGGATGTCCCTATGAGCCCTCAATTCATCAATGCAGTGCTCGAGGTGCCGGAAGTCTCCAATGATGAGTGCGAGACTAGACTTAGGAAAAATGGATCTGGTTTGGGTACGGCATACACTAGTTGAGAATGAACGTCATGATTGTATCTACTAGGCTACTACAAAGCGAATCACCAACACTAACTGGTTTGTCGATGCAAGAGGTGGCTGAATTTGGTGGCTAGGAGGATCAGCCCATCGGGAAATCGCATCGACGTGACTTATCTTAGGGCTATGGTGGTGGCTTGTGTAGTGCAGGGAATCTGGATAAACGTGGCGGCACAGATAGTGTCTGAGTGGAAGATGTTCTACCGAGGCAACAAAAAGGCATTCTTCTTACCGGGGTTGGTAACGGTGATGTGCAGGCGGGTGGGGGTGCCACTCCTAGACAATGATAAGGTATCGCCCATGGATCCCCATTTCCATTCTCTCCTGATCAGGCGGCCCTCTTCCAAAGGAAGAAAGAAAATTAAGGTGTGTGGGGCCAAGAGCAGCAAAGTCGGACGTTGAAGAGGAGGAAGATGATGAGGCCAATGACGCCCCTTCTATCCAATCTCAGACACCACTATCAGGCCATTGCGTGGAAGAGGACCTGGATGCCGTCCAAAGAAGATTTGGAGGTACCTATGCTAGCACCTCAGCTTCAGTTCCACCCTCCACCTCCTTTGAGGTCGAGATGTTCCGCCACCAGTTGTGATGGGAGAAGAATAAGAACCTCGAGAAGGACTGTATGATGGGCAGGATATTGAAGGCCATCAAGGTTATATTTTCTTGCGTCGCCCCCTAGCGGGAACTTCCCACGCTTGAACCAGAGGACTTTCGGGAGTTTTCCTAGTTGAGCGAGGCATGGACTGATGAGGAGTCCCCAGAGAACCTCAATTTCGATGACAACACTCCCCATCCCTCTAAGTAGAAATCTTTGTCTTGGTTTTGGGTTTGCCCCGTTTGGGCATGCAACCAATAATTGCACTATTTCCTTCTTGTTTTCTTATATCTTATAAATACATAGATGCTAGAGTTTTAATTGCGTAGGTATAAATAAACTCTAGATGCTTATAACTCACTATTTTACTGATGATCACTGATTGGGATGCGAGAGTTAGTCAATATCACTACAAGAAAACATGCTATTAGCTACGGATTTTAGCTAGAGAACTAATATTCCTAGCTAATCAATACAATAGCATCAGATTTAGCTAGAAATGTCTTATTTCCTAGTAAACTTTTTAGTCTAGAAATTTAGTCAAATAATAGCTACGAATTAGCTATGAACAATCCCTAACTAATACATTGCTTGGGACCTTTCCAAGCAAAATCTCTAGCTAAGTTTTGGCGGAAAATCAAAATTGGCGCCAAATTTTTTGCAGGAAAACTAATTTGGCGCAATTTTTCTCTCTTTAAGGATTTTGGTTTAGCTAGGAAAATAGTTCGTAGCTATTCCCTAGCTATGTTTTAGCTAGGAAAGATGCCTAGCCAAATTGATAGGTTGCTAGGAAAGTTTCTTGCAAATTCTATATTTAAGTTTTAGTAGGAATGGAGTCGTGTGTCCCTTATATATTCTTTAAAATCTTTAGAACAATTATAATTCTATAAAAACATGTGTGTAATAAATAGTAAAATTCAATAGTTATAAATAAAATTTTAAAAGTGGGACAAGAAATTAAATACAAAATGAAGGGCGTATTTTAGTGTTTAAATGAATTTCTTTTAAGCAACTATATAACTCTAAACTTGAACGTAACTTTGGTTAATAGATAAACTTCTAATGAAGTCATAAATAACTAATTTGAGGCCAAATAAAAATACAAACTTTCAAAAATCAAAAATTCATATAAAATTAAATTAAAGAAGTATGATATAGAGAACAAAGAAATATAAATTGAAAAAATGCAACGTATCCAATCTTAAGACTAAAGTCATATAATAATATAGATAGAAAATTAAATAAATACAAAATTAACGCATAATTTTCTTAGTACTTATTTTTATGTTCTTCCTAACGAATCAAAATTCAAGAGACTTCATTTATCGAGTCAAACAAAAACATGAATCAAATAGTACAGTAATATTATAAACGTTTGGATAGCGGGGTCATATGAGAAGTTGAATTTATATAGATAAAATAAAGGAATATCAAAAGATATCTTAAAATTTTAAATTAATCATTTAGAGGTTATGAATATGAACATCATAAGAGTTATGAATATTATATTAAAGCAAACAAAGGAGAAAAATAGTAAATAAAATAAGAAAAAATATTATTACAAATAATATTTATGTGAAAAGTTTTAAATATATTAATAGTAAATAAGAAATATCTGAATCACTATAACTAGGTGTTCACGGTTTGGATAAAACCGATCCAAACTGAAAAATCGAACCAAACCGATAAAATAAAACTGATTTTATTTGGGCGTGGTTTGGTTTTGTTTTAGGTTTTTGAAAACCGATAGTATTTGGTTTGGTTATGATTTTATTCGAAAAAACCGAAGAAATAACCGAACCGAACCGATGAATTATATACATATATTTTACTGATATACATACTTAATATATTGTTTTTAAAAATAATTTTAAAGATCTTATACATATTTTCATTAAAATTTCTTTACAATTTACTTATTGAAAGGAAAAATGTCCAAGATGAAACATTTATCTTATTGATTTCATGTATATGAGTGTCTATGACAATTCTTTGTGGGACTGAAAATGTTATTGTCTCTTCCTTCTAGGCCAATATAGTGAATTTTAAAGCTTTATTGATAGTAAACTCAGTGATCGAAAGTTCAGCAATTTAAGACTATTTTTTGTTTTGAATGGATTGTTGTCACTTTTTTCACATTTTGAATGAATTGTTTCTTTATTTTTGTGTATGGTTAATAACCGAATAACCGATCGAACCAAACCAAATCAAAACCGATAACCACCAAACCGATAAATGTATATTATATTTGGTTTGGTTTGGTTTTGATAATTTTAAAACCAATTAAGTTGGTTTGGTTTTGGTTTAATTTGACCAATAACCGATCCAAACCGACCCGTGAACGCCCCTAACCGTAACAATAGTACTTCAAATACAACTATTGGTTTTTCCAAGGCATGACATACTAATTACTGTCTCTATCCACTTTTAATTGTCATAGTTTCATTTTTTTGAGTCAAACTATAAAAACTTTGACTAACATTTTATGATGTATTTTTTCATCATATTGACATGCAAAAATATTGCAATTTAATTACTTTTCGTATAGTTTTTGAATATCTAAATTTTTTATTTACAATATCGAATTAATGTAAATTATGAAAATTATAGTTAAACTAACTTTCGAAAAATGTAACATGACAAATAAAACTGGACGGAGGGGTACATAATTAGGATTCAAAAAGGTACGCATTTCATAAGGTCAAATACTATTATTAAGTTATTTGAATTAATTAACTAAGAGAAGTGGAAAAGTCATATATAGTAAAATTAAAGGATTTATTCAGACACATGTTTTTATGTGTCAAATAAATGTAATAACTTTCTTATAATTATTTTCATTTTTTAACTTTTGACTTCATAATTTCTTATGACCTTTAAAATTTAGTATAATAATAATTAATATAATACAACTAATTAATAAAAGGAGATCGGTAAAAATTGAAAAGGCTACATTTAATAAATAGAATAAGATAAATTTACAAATAAGATGAAAAGACTATATAATATAATTGATGAGTAGATTGACTAAAAACGACATTAAGTATAAGAAGATTAAAATTAAGTAGTAGGCTAACATTCAAATTATTAATATTTAATAGAAGAAATTTACTTTAGGATAAATGATTACTATGTTTTATTTAATTAAGTAGATATTTTATAATAGTGTAGGAACAAAATAATAATAATAATAATAATATGTAATATATATATATATATATATAACAAGTGTAGGATCACTGACCTGGCGGTGGTCCGCCCAGTCATAGATCAAGCAAGTCAATATCCTTAGAGGTAGTCCAACTACATAAGAATCGAAATACACAAGAATTTTAACATAGTTCTCAGACTGCATGGTTTAATTATTTTACTCAAGCAATGGGCCTGTCAAGAATCTAATACATACTTGTATTGAGCCCATGTGTCTGATAGTTCTAACCGGGTATCAGGCGCCCTACTTATCAAACTCAATTTCGGGCTAAAAACCACGGCTCATCAGACAGAGTCACAAAGACAAAGTCAATAAAAGTAGTACTAGATCCGACTGTACCTGAATCTCAGAACCAAGTCGAGAAGCCATACTAAAATTCCTCTATATTTAAATAAAGCTTAGATCCGTTCATGGTTTATAAAAAAGAGAAGTTAGTTATCTGGCATAGATATAAATTTTTAGCCGGACATAGTCACGACTTAGATCGGAGAATTTATAAAAGTAAAAGACAGGAAGAAAGAGCAAAGAAAAGACCTTGTTGTTACCAAACCGCACACTTTACTATTCCGGCCAAAATCTGGCAAGCTCACAAGACTTTAATAAGAAAAGTTTACAAGGGAGAGAGAGTGCAAAAGGGAAGAGAGGGTTTCTAAAACCTGCTCTCAATTAAAGAAAAAAAAAGTTATTTATAGAAAAAAGAAAGCATCTTTGTACAGGATACTGGGCCCCTATCTGGGTCCTGGTAACAGTGTATCTACTATTGGTGAACAGTGTTGCTACAGTAGCGCAGGCCCGCTCATGCAAGAGCAGCAGTAATTAATGCTAAGGCAGTAAATGAAGGAGTTGATAATTTAGGCTTTGCCCTTGTTCAAAATAGAGAAGACGCTGTGTATACACTTATTTTGACTATTCTTGAACATTTTAGTGGCAGATTTACCAATCAATATGAAACCATTACATATCTACTAAATGGCCTTAGATGTAGACATTTAGGTGAGTTTAGATGGTATAAAGACACTTATTTAAGTCGGGTAATGGAACTTCCCGAAAATGGTTTGGAATTCTGGAAAGCCAAATTTATTGATGATGGCCTACCTTCTTTATTTGCAGAAAGAGTAAAAAAGACTCTTAGAAATTCACAAGGAATTATTCCCTACAGTGATTTTACTTATGGAAAGCTTATTGGGGCTTGTACGCAAGAAGGCATAAATTTGTGCAATGATTTAAAACTCTCAAGACAGCTTAAGATGGATAAGCTTAGAGAAAAGTCTCAATTAGGAGATTTTTGTACTCAATTCGGTTTACCAGATGCTTCTAAAAGCACCAACCGAGAAACTTCTAAATCAAAATCTCATAGATCTCATCATAAGAAAAGAAGATCTAAAAGAAGGACAAGAGAAGAAAGAGATGAGTGTAGGTATCATCGTAAATCTCATAGATTTACTAGGAATAGATCAAGACGAAATTTTGATAAGATTAAGTGTTATAAATGTGGAAAATTTGGGCATATAACTCCAAATTGTAAGCTGGAAAAGCTTAAGACTCTAGAACTTGATGATGATATTCAAGAGAAGATTTATAGTTTTCTTTATACTTCTGGTTCCGAATCAGATTATGATTCTGAAGCAAGTTATGCAATAGAGGATGAGCAACCTGAGCCTTCTAAGGTTCATTAAGATTCGAATGATGCTTGCAAATGTCATGGTGATATTTGTCACTGCGAACATGATGAATTTTACAAGCTGCAATCTCAGTTCGAAGACATGAATATGTTCACTATCACTGCAGACAATGTGATAGAACTTCTAAAAGAAGTTACCGATAATACTCTTCGTGAAAAGATCATTCAATTGGCTGCTAGTAATACTAGCTCTTCGACTAGTATTCCTAATGATAAAAAGGTTAAAGATGAGTTTAATTATTCTGCTCCTTACTCTTTGTCTGAAGTTCATAATAGACTCTCTTCTAAACAAACCATGATTATTCGTGATACCTCTTTTGATGATTTAAAAGGAGAAATTGAACATTTGAAGGA